>JAQIWA010000238.1:0-40635 GCA_034693305.1 Eueremaeus valkanovi | reverse complement strand
TGTATCGAACTTCTAATCAATGTATATTTTAAGCGCGCAATTCAACTGCTGCAACGGTTGAGATGTCAAGCACTGTACTTTATTTATTTTATGAAACCATTCATACAATCTAATCAATTGAAGTTATTTTCCAGATATTTATATAACAGCAGTTCAGTGCCAATACACTATGGCTGAACTTTTATGAAGCTGACTTTTCTCCGTTAATACCAATTCCAGTGCCACTACAAATAGAACTTTAGGTCCTCTGAGCTGTCTATTAATGGTTGCACAATTCGGATATGGATAATGTGGACATGAATTCGGTCAAGATTATAGTAGAAAATTCGGAGAGTTGATAATTTATTTAACACATTGTACCCTTTTAATCTAATGATACGACAAAATACCGGAATAAAAACAAACTAGGTTCAGCTTTCTAGAGAAAGGTTCTGGCAAATTAATTTTGAGAAAGAATATTCCTTATAAGAATCGAAATCTATTGGACTTAAGTTAAATTAGAGTAACCATAAAATAGGAAATTTGATCAATAATTCAGTTGATCCGGATTGAAGTGAAGACTAGCAACGTTTCCATAAAGGAGGTTGGTGATCGAAGATATTAGCCAAATGTACAGTATAATATTATCAGTGGCCATGAATTTTAGAGATAGAATATATGCTTAAATGCTGTCAATCAGTTGTGGGAATACAGTGTATGGAATAATAGCGCCCAAAAGGAGGTTTGACGACAGCCTTGAAGTTAATTGCATTCAATTCTAAACACTTCTAACTATTCTCTACTCGAGTGAAGACATTTTAGACATGTTTTTAAAATTATTTTTTGAAATATTCAATATTGAAATTATAAAAAATTAATTAAATTTTAATCAATGATTGAAAGTATTTAAAACATACGCAAAGTTTATATTCTATTAATTCATAAATAATTATAAATAAGAAAAAATAATTTTGTTTTTAGTTATTATTAGTTATTGTTTGAGTTGTTTGTGTGTAAGACATGAATGACTTAACGAATGAGAAGAACCGAAATTTGGTCGAAGACATGAGGAAGAGGTTTATGGTTGAGGCCGAGGCTAATCCACAACTATATCACCGAATAGACATCGGAAGAGTGCAATCAGAGGACTGGCAGATCGAGAGATTCATTTTGGACACATCGACAGAAGAGGAGGCAATGAAAGCACTGTTGAGAGCAATGCAGTGGAAAAACTCGTTTGGATTGCATGAGAGGAATGACAGCTATTTTCCAAAAGAATTTTTTCTAATCTTTGGTCACGAAAAGTACAGTCGCGACAAAGAGGGTCGCCTCACCTTTTGGGTGTCGCACAAGAACTACCCGAAGAGTTATCAGATCATATCACAGTTCAGTCCAGTGTTTCATCAATTCCTGGCCAATCAGATCGAGAAACTCGACACACAGGCCGGCAATAAGGGCTGGGCTACTGTTGGTGACTGTACCGGCCTTAGTCTGATCAATGTGGACATGGCTTCAGCCAAGTTTAGAATTGATCTCTTGAACTATTACCCGAAGGGATTGAAAGTTGGCCTGAATGTAGACATGCCCTGGTTATTGGTACCCGTATTCAAAATTATGAAAAACTTTATGAACAAAAATATTAGAGAAACCGTTGTTATTATAAAGAGAGACCAATTGCCAGAATATTTTGATATCGATTCAATTCCGGTCAGTTTTGGCGGCAAAAGAAAGTGTGATTTGACTGAAATCAGAGACTTAAAGCTTTTGCATGAATTGAAACCAACTTTAGGTCTGACTGACAAACAAATCGAAACATTTTATAAAACATTTGAAATCGAAATAAACTTAGTTTCAAATGAATGACAGCAATAAATGATTCAAAAGCTACACTGCTATCTTTGCAAATATAATATTCTTTTCATCTTGGTCACTTTCTCATATTACTTAACTAAGAAAACTGTTTTAAAATTACATTATTTTATTATAACTTATTTTTAAATGAAATTCAGATATATTTTATTAAAAAGATTTAATTATTTTTCATAAAATGTTTGTTATATTCTCTATAATTATGTTATATTTTTATATCCAACTATTCGGAAGATTTTTCTGAATATATTGTTTATATGTTAAGTAAAATTATTTCTCTAATTATGTTATAATTATTGCTTTATTAGGAAATTATGAAAATCAATGGAAAGGCCAACTTTAAAAATGCTCTTCTTAAATATGCTTGTTTAATTATTTAACATGAATTGTATTTGAGAAATAAATATTATTTTTCATAAATTTAACCGTCTCATATTCAATCCTTTGGATGACCCTGGAATGATCTTATATACAGACCATTACAGTATATCAATGATCAAAGGGTGAAATTTAATTATCTTTCCACTCGATTATGCAGTATTCCTGTTAATACATATGCATATCACAGTGGCAACTAAACACCGATCAATGAATGGCACCAAATTCGGAGCGCTTGACCAACAAGGTTCATATTTATGATGTCTTAAACCCACCCCTGAGCCGATCAACCAGTCGTATCTTTGAATAGTATTATTATTATTAGAACTAATGTTTCATTACTTTCTCATTTCCAATGGTTGATCCAATTTATGCGACAGCAGGAGCAGGATCATCTTGGATTGGGCTCTAATTCAATTTAGCCAACACTGACATTCATTGCAAAGATTAAAAGGAAACTGGTCCAATTTTATCCAATATCATGTCCGATATAATAACAGTATGACTCAAAAAGTTTCATTAAAGTCAATAAACATTTTCTGGTTTAGTATTAAAATTATTTTTTTAATGTTATATATCTATTGAAAGCATTAAATTCGATATCCATTTATTATAATGAGGTTTCGTATATATTGGCTGACGTGAGAGCAAACAAATATTGTGCACAAACTGTAGGAGAAAACCAAATATCATTAAATGGATTGATGTGTAGTCTAATAGACATGATTCCAGAGCTGGATATTCTTCATTAGATTATTTTTATCTCCATTTTATCCGATTAAGTGATGAGATTGCCATCAATTTGTTGAGTAATTATTCTGTATTGCATTGAAACCCAAACAGCTATGAAAGTACAAAACGAATAAAATGTTTTGTCATTGAAATTAATTGAGACAAATATGAAATTAAAATATAATGTATTTATTTTTATTAATAAATATCTATTTATTTATTCTTTAGGAAAAAAACATAAGAAAGATAATTACAGAAAAATACAATTTTGAATAAAGAAAATATGAATATTACACATACATTCTGTGCATTCATTCCGCTAATTCATTCTGTGCTTGCTCATAGATGTGCTTACCAACTTCTAAATTATGTCAACTTAATTAAATGCTAATAAAACAAACCAGAATATCAGATTCTCAAATGTCATTGAAGATGAATTGATTTGCAAAAAATTCCTTCCAATGAGACTATCCTTCAAAATAAGTAAATATTTCGGTAAAAAAAACTTTATTTCTGAATCAAATAAAAAGATTTTTCCAATTAATATAAAGTGTGAAAAAATTATTCTAAAACTTATGATAAGAAATACTTTATGAAAAACACATTTACCTTATAATACAGTATAAGTGCGATATTAATACAGTTAACACAAAAAGGTTATAAAAGCAGAGCAAATATGAATAACAAGATTGAATTCAATGCTGTAAACTCCTCTTAGCCATCATTATATGCTTTCGATGATAATTATCGATTTGTTTCTCATTAAAAGCCAAATGTGTTAAATCGGACATAGGTTTGATCGCTTCCGGGAAAATTCGTTTCTCACGTTTGCCACTCATAGCAACCGGTATATACTCGACGTCAATATATTCGCACAATTCTTCTCGTTTGACAAATACAACATTTTCTCTGATTTTCGGCGACAGAAACGATATAATGATTTTCATAATAGGATTGAGAAGCCAGGGTAGATCTACAATGATCACTTGCTTCAGACCACACGGGTAATACCTTTCCATCGTGTTGATTTTGAATCTCCACATTTCCAGATTAACATTAGCCAGACCAGTTCCTTTGGTGTCGATAACCAGTGTCCAGCCACCTTTACCGGCCTCCACATCCAGCTTCTCGAGTCTGTGTACAATAAATTGCTGTTCAAGTGGTGTGAAATCATTGATTTTAATCAGATTTTTGGTGGCCTCCCAGTGCA
The DNA here is from genome assembly GCA_034693305.1 of Eueremaeus valkanovi. Classification (NCBI taxonomy): domain Eukaryota; kingdom Metazoa; phylum Arthropoda; class Arachnida; order Sarcoptiformes; family Eremaeidae; genus Eueremaeus; species Eueremaeus valkanovi. Next base: position 36,467 of record JAQIWA010000238.1, on the reverse strand, counting down.
GGACTCGACCCTCTCTGTCCATTCCATACATTTCCACTCCATGTAATTCATAGAACTCTTTTGGGAAGTATTGATCATTGCGTTCGTGTATACCGTATTCGCGTTTCCACTTCAAAGTCTTGACCAGTTCTTCGTAAGCCTTGTCTTCATTTTCGTGTTCAATGATGAACCTCTCGATCTGCCAGTCGTCGGCTCGAACTCTGTTCACATCTATTTCGTGATAGTATTCCGGATTCGCTTTGCATTCTTTCAGTAACTTTTTTCGTATACTTTCAATCATTGTTGCAATGAATTTATTGATCACAACACCAGTAATACTGAAACTACTATTAGTTATACTTGAATTCACACTTTGAATGATAGGAAAAAGCAATTAAACTTAAAAGAAAATAAGTCTCAAAAAGAATCGATAGTACTATGAATTTATCTGAACTTTTTAAGCAAACGAACTGATTATAAGAGCAAAAGCAAACGAATTTATTTTTTCATCACTTAATCTGTATTTTTCCACTTAATTTGATGTCTGTTCTTATTTTTGTCGATTCAAGGATAGCAACAAATATACTGTATATTCATATTTCTGCTGCAGAATGAAAGTGAATGCATGTTATGCTAACATACAGTATATATTGAGGGCGAGTCCAACACATGCACACATGCCTTACAGCGCATCAGTCACTTCACATATAAATCAGGCTTTGCTACAAATTAAGTCCATTTACACAGAATTCAATTCTAAGTTCAATTCCAATCATTAAATATATATTCCAGATATGATTCACGAAATAAATGTGAAAATATTGTTTGTGTTTGTCTGACATTCATATAATACGACATGACATCCGACACACAAATATCAGAAATGAGATGATAAGAGTTGACCCAAACTCTTGGGTTTCGTGACTTTTCCTGACTTGTGAGACGAACAGGTTTTTGCACAGAATTTCAAAGTTATAATTAGGCTTTGATTTGATTCTGTAAATTGTTTTGAGAAGAATAGTCATTATCTAAATGAAAGGAAAGCTTTTTGCGATTGATTTTTCCTCCAATCCATTCCTGTCTCAAAAACTTCAGAAAACTATTAATAATTTATTACTTTCTAAATATAATATGCATTTATTTTACAGTGTTTTCTCGATATAATCAGTGCCTTTGGCTATTCATTACAAATTGCAGTGCAATTGGCTTAGATTTGAGACAGAATTTTGTCTTCTCTACAAAAAAAAATATGTTTTGATCCAAATTTTATAACAAGAAATGAAAATATAATTACTTTACGAAATGCTAACATTCATTGACTCGTTTTGAATTAGTTATACTTTAGTTATAGTGACGTAAACTATATTTCCACTCAAAATACTGGAGTAAATAGAAAGAAGAAGAAGACATCACATCTCCTGAATATCAAGTAAATGTAGTCAATGCGTCAGATGATCGAGATTTTAGGAATTTTTTCTTTTCATATGACATGTAATGTACAGTCATTTCATGTTTAATAAATTAGAACTTATTTTGCATTGAATTTAGTGAAGAAATATTATATTCAATCAATTTTTAATACTCTTTGTACTCGAATGTTGTTTAAGAGTAAAAAAAAGAAGAATTTTGACAGATCCAGGATAACTTTGATTGATTTCAAATCCAATTATTAACGGGGAAATTTTTTAAGATACATTTACAATTTTTTTCATTGTCTGTTCATTCAAGCAAATATACAATCAACAAGCAGGTATAAGTGTACGTGTGGTCAGCTAATGTCCTTCGACTGCTTCCTATTTTAGGAACTCATCCAAAATAAGCTGTGGGCCTAGAAATCACCTAGTGTATTATCTTTATACAATCTAGTTTCACTCTAAAATATAAATAGCCTGGTTCTATTATGACTATATTCCTTTTGGAGACGTTTCGATGAAAGTCTAGATTAGCTTCAAGGGTGAAAATTGATTTTGTTTTTAAAATTCTTTGTTTTGTATTATAAAAAATTTGATAATAAGTTGAATTTTGCAATACGTGTGCTATAATAGCAATACTTATTTATCAGTAATTATTTTTTGTTTCTTTTCATGGATTAGATTCGGAAAAAATTGAACAAAGATTTAATTATAATTATCTTTGAACTCAATTTATAATTGAATCAAACTTCAAAAACTAATTACCAAGAGTAAAAATAGATGTGGATATTCTATGATTATAGGAGAGTACAGGGCTATTTTGTCAAATGCTGTCATCGAATTCAATCAATTATTTATGTTATTAATTAAAGTCGAAAAAGAGTTGAAAAATATGTTTATCAAATCAATTAATGAGAAATATTTATTTATTTTAAACTTTTATTTCTATCGTTTTTTATATTTATTTACTTAAGTTCATAACTGAATTAATGTTAAAAGTATTTTATTTTTAATTTTAACGAAGGATTTCCTATTCAATGTATAATTTTAATTAGTATTTACACGACAACTAAATAAAATAAACTAACTGTGCACTTATCTCAGATAAATCAACGTATAATTGCAGCTCAACTATAATTTACATCTTTTACTAATCAATTATAAAAATAGATATGAATACAAAATAACGTACTTTTACTTCGCTATCAAAATATTTCTTATTTGACTAACGATTTATATTAATATAAATCAGAAATAATTGTATAAATCGTTAAGTTCTTACAAATATTTGACACAATGTTTGAACAGATTTTTCTAATATAAACTTAAAAAAGTTTTTACAGTATTTTCCAGCAAAATATTTTCCAGAATTTAAAAATTCGATAATAAAAACATGATTTAAATGCCATAACTTTGATCGAGAGTACTAACATATTTTACAACTTATTTACCCTTGTCTACTAACGGGTAAAATTATAAAAATTTCCATAATTTCAAATCTATGACAGAATCTTTGAATTTTTAATGAAAGATGTAATGAAGCGATAAATAAAATATTCTTTAGTTTATATTTTGGCAAACATTTCATTGGAATTATAAACTGAAAAGAATTATCAAAAATCGATACTATATTATAAACACTTTAAATATTAGAGCAATTCATTGATAGCACACATAAGTTGATAAATCTTATAAGTCTTGAGTAATTTATTGCTTAATAATTGATAAAATAAATTAAATACATTAAATACAGTAGTAATAAGAAGCATATAAAACAATGTGGGTTATTCATAAATATCAAATGTAATGCAAGATTGCAAAAAACGATTAAAAATGAATCTATTAATATGTGAGTACATTATTAAACTATTTTATTCATACAATTTGCCCAATCATTGCAATAATTTAATTCAATTATTGCCTAAAATGTGTCTTACCCTCAGATCTTCTGATTATAACTTTTATAGTATTTTTCGATCACTTTCTCAGTTAAGTCCAATTGTGGCGACTGTTTGATCGATTGGACCCCTTCGGGAGGAATACACTTCGGCTCTCGCTTTCCGTCTATTTCGGTTGGAATCAGATCAATGTCCACATAATCTTCCAATTCCTTTCTGCTGATGAACTTAACCCTTTCCTTCAGCTTTTGGCCACAGAACGATAAGATGACTTTGGCCACTCCCGTCAAGACCCAGGGCAGGTCCACAAACAGATTGGCTTTAATAGCCTCGGGATAATATGTAGTTAGCTCGATCTTGAACTTGAAAAGGTCCATGTTCACATTGCTCAGACCGGCGCCATTGGTGTCGGAAACCATAATGAATCCCTGTCTGTGCACCTGTGCGTCCAGTTTTTCCAGAATATGAGCCGCAAATTGTTTGAACAATAAATTCATTTCCGAAATCTTCCTCTCATTCCGATTCTTCTCCCACTGGACTACTCGGCCCTCTTTGTCCCGACCGAACGTATGTGTCTCTGAGAACTCATAGAACTCTCGCGGGAAGTATTGGTCAGTCCTGTCGTGAATACCAAATGCTTTTTTCCACTTCAGAGCCTTAACTAACCAGTCGTAAGCGCTATCTTCGCCCTCATATTCAGCCACAAACCTCTCTATTTGCCAGTCGTCAGTACGGACTCTCTGGACATCAATTTCATGATATAGTTCGGGATTTTTTTCGCATTCAATCAAAAACTTTTCTCTAATTCTCTGCACAATAGCACTGTTGGTCTGTTGGCTATCCATTTGGGAATATTATATAATTGAAAACAAAGAAAAATAATTTTTATATCACTTTCTATTATAATAAATATTGGCTTTTATTGATTGAATGATCAGAACCTTTCACTTCTCTGTTCTCAATACAAAAGACTGATTGGAAATAAAAATCTATTTAATATTACAGTTGAATAATAGAGAAGAAAAGTCTTATGAAAACTGCTTTCTATTTAATAAGAGATCAAAAGAAAGAAAAATCCCATTAATTTCAAGGAAAGTACGATTATTTCGAAAGAAACGATTATTTTTCACTGAAGACAAGTCAGAGAATACTAATGAGTTGAGGACAATGATTATGCCTTTCAATTATAACCATAGGAACACTGGCTTGTATTGGCTTTATTATTACCTACGTCAACATTCCATCCATATGTGCTCTTATCTGATTTCTAAACCCATTCAGAGCAACAAAAAATCTAACTTTATTTAAGTTTGCAATTCATTAGTGTTTTTGTTCGAAGAGTTTGTGTAAAAACTTTGTACGTGTCGTGTGGGTAATGGCATTAATAAACTGTGCATTTTTTTGAATAAAATTTTCCCTGTATATACCAAAGAAATTTAGTTTATTCTACTTACTATTAAATAAGTATTTTTTTCTGTTTCAAAACATATTTCGGGTATTTTTGCTCTTTTCTGGTATACAGTCATAAAAATAAAGTGATCTTTCATTACATAACAAATAGTTAGTATTCAATGTATGACTGATTTATTTAGAAAATAAGTTTCAATTAAATTCTGTAAAGAATTAATTAAAGCGAGTGATTCACTTATAAAGTAGAGAGGGATGTACTTTATGAACTTGCTACTAATTTCCTTCTAATTTAAGAGACATTTTATATCCAGACACTTTTTAATTATTTATAATTTGAATGTACAAGAATACGAAAATTCATACCCTTCCTGAAGAATTACCAACACTATTTTAATAACTCAATAAAGCAATTACAAATACTAGATTATCTTGCTTAGTTTAATTACGTTAATAATGTTATTCAATTTTTAGATAAAATTTTCTGTTCTCTAAATTCAGCCATTTGTGCGAAATTATAACATTGAAGACAATGTTTCAAATCTATCTTCAAAAACTGAAACAACCAGATTGTCCAGCATATATTTATGCTAAGGGTTATTCTGCTCATCATAAGTTTTGAGTATATAATTTTTAAGGTAAAATAATAAGCGGCACCCACCTCCTTTTTACGAGTGCATGGTTTCTTGAATTACAGCTTCGGCGGAGAATTTCCTGAGAATTTACAGGACAGATGACGGCCCATACATGTGACTGACCGGGTAATGGGGCTTTCCAGCAAAACTAGCTAATGTGCTATTAGGGGATTAACTTTTGAAATGATTAAAAAGCAAGTTACCCTGTTCATTACAATTATTTTTTCAACAAAGTTTAGCTAAATTTTCCTTAAATAGTAAATCATTTTTCCATAGACTGACTGAAGAATATGAAAACACTTTTCTAAAGCATTCCCTAAGAAATGCTTTTTATAGATGCCTTTCGGTTGATGCATACAGGTATTCGTGCTTGCACATTTGAATTTGTTTTATTTTTTCTGCTGTACATTCGACTGATTCAAAATTCTGAAACTCCGGTAATATCTTTGCAGTTAAAATCGACCCAAACTAGTCTTGAATTTATTTATTTTAACATGATAAAGGTTAAATTGAGTATTAGTTGAACGAAGATTAAATGAAATATTGATTTATTGAAACTTTGAATGTTTTGGAGACATAAACGAAGAATTTAGAGATAATATTAATTAATTTAACTCAAGTCCAGTTCATTAAACTATATAACACTTTAATGGTGTGACTGATAATAACTAGAAAACGTTCAAAAATAATTTTTTATCGGCTCGATTTAAAATTTCAATGTGAACTCAACCTAGCTCATCTACAAATTTACCCCAATACTATTTATTAGTAATTCATGTCTCGATTCTGTGTCTGAATTCTGACCTTTGCTGTCATTAATAAATAAAAACTAATATTTAAAGAGTAAATAAAGAGTAAAAAGTAAACCTGAATCTGGTTTCAACCGGAATATGATTTTCATTAAATGAGTTTTGGCTCAAATTAAATTGGGTTCGCAAACAGATAAACCTTAAGATTTTTTGTCGACTTTTTATTTGGACGAAAACCGTCAGAAAAGTAAAAATATATGATTTTATTGGTTTACTTAAGATTTATCATAATTTAATAGAATGATTGACTTATTTAACCTTGCTTTTAGGTTAAAGCACAGGCAGTGAAAGTGTATGTGAACTCAAACTGTATATCAAATCAGTCGACTATTGACTCAAACTATTTGATAAGCAATTAATTAATTGTCGAAATAATTACAATCTATTATTCCTTGCCTTCAATTAATTGCATTTCAAAACAATGTATGAAAAGATCGAATTGAGTTCATTCAAAACAATCAACAATTTATTAACTGCAAAAACTTGCCTGGTAAAAGTCAGTGTCTAACAATATAACCAGAATCATCTTTATCTGAATCGAGTAATAATATCAAAATTCTTAATATTCTTTGTGACAGGAATTTAATGATTCAATGTTTGAACTGTATCTCCAATGAGACTATCGATGATTTGCTTTAATTGCGATAACCATTGCATTAGTTATAGTATTTTCACTTTCTATTTATGAACATTTAGATACCCAGACATTTCAAATGCTATCGCATTCATTGACATTCATTGTGTCAATTAATTGCACTCAGAATCCAGTTTCCATTTTGATATATGAACAATGAGCTGGAGCAATTCTTAATAAGTTCGTATAAATCAGATGCAAAAGGTCGGTTACCGTACTTCTATAAATAAATCTTCTGTTTTATGAAGTGTTGGGTCAAAAATCTTTAGATTTAGATCACTTTGCTGTGCTGACCAAGGAGATTGAAAACTAATAGAAAAATGGCCAGTTTAAGTTTTTCTTGCATAAAACAATCTATCTTTTTATGAAAGCCTTATTAAATGATTTTATTTATATTTTCCTACATATATGTCGAGAAAAAGATAATAAATAAATATGTTTTCCCAATGTTTGTCAAATGCAATGTAGTATTCATATTAATCCTCACAAATCCTCTATTAATGTCAAATACAGCACAAATCCAAACACAAATCAAATACAGCTTTAGATTAAATCCCTACGAACCAAATCGTGAGACCAATTCAGAGTTAATTGATCTTAATTTGAATAATCAAGCTAGTTCCATAGCATTCATACTTGGATCGGCAAAGATAACAATATTTTTAGCTAGCTCATAATTACTATCTTTAAACTGCAAGTTAGAATAAATTTTTGAAAAATAATGGTTATATTAAAGCATTCATTGGCTAATTTACACAAAATAATAAGAAGTTAGCCCCGACCCTTCCCTTCGCCGATTTTTGGATTTCACTTCCGCATAAATCTATACTGAGTTAAGTTTTTCTCCATTTTTCTTGTTTGTCATCGGATTTGATAAATATATGAATTTCGGATAAAAACACTCGCAATCAGTACAATAATACTAATAGTTGTCATTTGTTTAAATTCTGTACACGTCTTCTTATAGAATGATCAAGTACTGTATGATTTCAAGCATTGATATTTCAGGCATTGCTTTCAGATAAGATTGATTTATGTTTTACGAATATTAAATTAATCCTGGTAAGAATATGGGTTTGGTATTGTAGTGCTCAATAGAAATAATCATTTTCTTAATTATAATGTTTTTCTAAATTATGTTCAATAAGTGTTCTTAAGGTATATTTTGAATTAAATTAATTTATTTTTTAAAAGTATTCTTTATATGAATTTTGATTAATTCAAATCAATTTCCAAATCTAGTCAACTCCTATACTAAATATAAAATGAGATATATTTTCAGTTCTGTATGTTTTCCTGCAATCAGTTAATTGGATTCATTGAAAGTATTTATCAAATATAAAATCTTAATTTTCTTAATTGAAAAGGTTCATGCAAGTTTTAAAGTATGTTGACTGTAGTTGTATAGCTCATCCATAATCAACATTTATTTTTCCATTCATTCAGAATATTAATAATATTAATAAATTATTTTTAAAATATTCAGTCAATCCGTGTATTTAAAGTGAATAAAAATGAGCACTGAATACAACACGTGTAGAGTATATCAATGACAATCTGACAGATATATTGATACAAATTAGGGTTTGGCCCAATACCTAATCTATATATAGCAAGGGCTAGGGAAAGACCCAAATATGGGACTTTATGGCCCACAGATCGTTGGCATCGAAGCCAATGATATGTTTCAACAAATAATTTTGAAAATAGCGACTAAAGAGTAAAATATTAATAAATATAAATTGTTATCCGAAATAAATAATTTATTGAATGTATAAATAGTTTATATGAAATCAAACTCAAGTCTGAATCATATGAAAGATATTAAAAGAAATTCAATTCAATTTTTGTACTCTTAAGACAAATAAATGTTTGATATTTAAAAAAATTCACGAAAAATATGGAATGAGCTTAAGAACAAAATACATAAAAAAAAGTAATAATCGGTTTGAATGCGATTATGAGATATAAAAATCAATACAAATATTTTCACTATTTTCTTAACAATAAGAATGAATAGAAATAAGTATTAAATTCAAAGTCTTCTCCGGAAAGCGTAGGCAATAACCCATAAGAGTATTGCTGACGAAGAATTGAAGACAAAGAGAACAATATTGTGGCCATATTTGCGTTGGAACCAATTGTCAATCTCGGTTTCATCGAATTTGAACCTGGTGCTGTTCTTCAAGAGCTCAAAATTCCTCTCGTAATACATTTTGATTGTACAGCTCTGGAGTATAGACTTGACTGAACCGTAAAGCATAACAAACCCACACAATGTTATCACTGATACGATCTGTGTGTTTGAAAAATTAATTATTAAAATAAATGCTTTTGAAAGACAAATAAAAAACATTTTTCTAAGCCATGAAAATTGCTATTTTAAGCCTTCAGGAGAAGCTAATCCTCAAAGATTATAGGAGTGATGTGCGCGCTATGTGTCATCAAGTCCTTGGTTGGATTTATAAATGATTTTTTGAAGGATAGAATTATTCAAGAATTATGTGTTTTTTACTTTTATTTCTATTTGTTTTTCTCAAAACGTTTTAATCGACTTTTGATCTAAGATTAGATTTCAACTGAAATTATTAGAGAATAAAAATAGAAATCAATTAAATGAAAAACAGTTTTTTGTAATAAAAGAATTTGAATTCAAACTAAATCTATTGACCCGACACTCATGAGTCAGTCGCAGAACTTTGAAGAATTTCTTGATATTATAATAAAAATATTCCCTATTCTGGACGTTAAACCTGAATTCCGATTTGAAGGACCCGACAGTTGGATCAGAATCAGTCATATCTAATGAGTTGAATATAAAAATGCCTTTAGTTTGGATGCATTTAGTTGTTTGTACTTTATTCCTAAGTTCCATAAATTTGGCCACTTTCCCACAATCCTGGGGCGATATCATACATATTTGAAAATGATATTTTAACCTCATACTGTATAATTGATATTACACGTAAACTTGTTTTAAAATAGCCCTGCTCTTTCTGTAATTATTAAATGCTCTGATATCTAAATTGATACTTGACGAATATGAATGATAACCTTGCACATCATAGGTTAGAATTAAAGAAAATAAATATTAATATTATAATAAGTAATATGAATATTATGAATACGAATAATACATACGCTATAGAAAATGCATTTTCGACCGTAAAGTCTTTCGGCAGTATTGAGAAAACTGAGAACACATATAATTGTGCCGACAATTGTCCCAAAAATTTGAATGTATTCTAATTGATTATAATCCTGTTCCACACAACTCCGAGTGAATAACACAAAATATGAGGCGAAGGATATGAGCTGTGAATCAATTGTGAAATCATATAAATTATAAAACAATTAGAAAATTATGAAATATTTTCAGACAATAAGAGTGAAAGATTGAAAAAAATCATTTTATTTATAATTAAGTAAATAATTATCATTCAATTGAAAAATTTCAAGATTTTTATTGATTTCTATCACTTTTGAAATTGAAGTTCAATGAAAATTCTTATTGTTATTCTAATGCCTATAATAGTAAACAGCATTTAAATTCATTAACATTTATATAACAATTATAAGGCTTTCCAATAAACTATAAACTATTTGATAAACTCCTTCATTCAACTGATATTGAACTTGAAAGCTGAAACTTATTTAAAACTTTTTAATTGAAATTTTAAAATACAAAAAATAGCTAAATATCTGAGAATAGAAAATAAACTATTTTTCCCGTTATTATGAAAATACTACAAAAGTGTTCAGATTTTCAACATCTCTTCATTTAAGCCTAAATACTATTTGAAGGAATAGCAAAAAAATGATATAATATTAATAATTTATTATTGGTATAGAAGTGATTGAATAAATAATGTGAACATTGCTTACGGCGACCCATAATCCAAAAAAGCCATAGTAGTTGAGACGTTTGCTTTGCGGCATAACTTACTTAACATTGAACTAAAAAATAAATTATATGTTTTTGTGAAACACTTTTCAATTAATAAAAGTTTGAAACACTTTTCTAAAGCAAAACACAAGAATTGTTGAAAACAACAAAATTTATTAAATTCACAGCTATTACTAAACTAACTCTTCAAACGTTCAGTCTATTAGACTAAATGGTTATCCATTTTAATAATGAAGAAGTAATCACTCCATTGAAGATTGATTTCTGTTCGGCTTTATATAACTTCTGATATTTTATATAATTTATGATTTTTTAAATACTTTTCAAGTATTCCGTATAAAAGCAACTTTTGCTTAAATAATAATTAAAAACTTCTGAAGAATACGTAGAATAGTTTTGAAGTGAAACAAGTGAAGAGAATGAGCTTTTTGTACGGAATGAAAGCTCAATAAATATTTCTCACATATTATCATATGTTATATCAGGAGAAGAGAACAGACACTAAAATAATATAATATGAAGTACTTCTAAAATAGTTTAGACCTTCAGATGTGTTGAAGCAGACCTTCAAACTGCACGGTAAGAGACAATAAATAGGGCAGTCCTGTCAAGGTATGCCAGTGCCTGTGTGGTGTGAGAGCGAGTCTGTTGGGCATCAGAAACCACAACCACATCACTGGATCAGAAACTCTATACTATTTAATAGTGTATGAACTGATCGTCAGAAGAATTATTGTCAGTTTATACTGACGTCGGTTTAAATTGCTTTCGCATAACAAGTGATGCAAATCTTGGAAAACAATGAATTGTTTTATTTCTTAGTTATATTTAGTTAACTACTAATTGAAAAATGTTTCAATTGTTTTACGAGACAACCGAATCTGTTGACGCAATTTGTAGACTCAGTTAGCTTTCGCTCATATTATAGACTATTTTAAGTTTTGTATTCAACAATGTTTTGCATAGAAAAGAAAAATTAATTATTTATATTTATGTACTCCAAAGGCAAGTCTGGAAATATAAATATGTTTTTATCATAATTTATATCAGAGATGAGAAGCACTGTTAAAGTAGAGGAAGGATAGAGAAGTTGAATTGGGTTTTAAGAACAACTGCAGTACAAGTGGTTTAAGAAAAGATATTTAATGAGAGAAAGTATAGACAGACTGTGACTCGACTGCATTGTTCCAAATAGAGTATATAAATAAATTATGAAGAATATAATCTTGCAAATTATGATCTATACAATCACAGAGCTATAGATTGTGTTAGGAACGGGTTGACTCTTCTATTTGGAGAATCTGTGCCAGGCTTAATTATAATTTATGAGCAGATTTGACACCTCATCGATACATAAATTAAGTTTTGCCAAAATAGTTCAAAACTACAGACTTTTGTTCCAAACTTAAAACTTCTAAAATACTGATCTGGATTAGTTTGACCTCCTCTACAACTAACTAACATTAGAATCGAGAATGAAATTCAGAATAGAAAAAGACGTATAAATAGAAGCACACGATTAAAATATCAATATAAGGCACAGTGACATTATATGATGGGTACAAATGATTTATTTTTGGTAAAATATTTGAACATTAGTGCAGTAATGTATTAACAGTTGAATAAATTGAATATGTTTTTAAAATTGCTGACAATTGTATTCTTTATAAGTTTTGTCTGATTTCTATGTCCCGTCAAGTGGTCAATCAATGGCTTCATTCTTCTTTTTATTCAACAAGCTTGAATTTACTTTATTTCCGGTAAATAATCTCAAATATTTATTTCATATGAGAACTCAAAGAATGATTTAATATAAAATGAACTTGTTAAGTTTTTATTGTTTTACTAACTGAGTTTGAATTGTGGCTAGATCATTTGAAATATTACGTTTGATTTGAATATTCCTAAATTCTGTGTAGGGTATAAAATATCTCATCTGTTTTAATGGTTTTTTCCCAATAGAGTCAAAATCTGTTTATTATTCAGTCGAGTCAATGGTTTTAATTTATAATCCATTCGTTTGAAGTGATATTGAATTTAATGCAAAATTAAGTGTTTTTCGGCATTAAATCATTTAATCAGAATAGAAAACATGTAATAAATTCTTCTAATTTTGAATTTTAAATAACAAGCATATCATATGAGTGTTGATCACTTACTTTTAAAATTCTTATCAGTTATTCGAAGTAGAGTTCCACAGATAAGAGGGTACAAATCAAAATGAAATAATTGCTTTCGCTGTTACTGTACTTTAAAACAACTGAACGTTATTTCAGACACGTTTAGCGAAAGGACTTTACACTCACTTATAATTGTGATTAACTTCTATTCTGTGATAGAAGGGGTCAACAGTCATGTGTGCGACTAAAATAGGTTAGGGAAGGGCATCGAATGGACATGTGAGTGCACAGGGCTTTAACTTCTTTGTTTATCTATTTCTGAGCTAAAACCGGACAACACATACCTTTCCTATTCTTATTGATTATCCTATACTTGCCTTAAGTTTAATCTCAACAAATCAGCGCTTATTTAAAGACTAGTTTTTGGGCTAAACTTCATTTGTCATTGAATTCTCGAATCAATCAAATCTAAAATCAAAAATAATTATTCAATTTTCTAAATCATATTAATTGTCAGTGATTTTGAATGTCAATCATTTTGCGTCAAATATAAAAATCAATTTATTTATTATCAAACCTAATATTAGTGTCATTTCTCAACTGTTTGCTACAATTTATTTCTATTGAGACTATTACGGACTGAATGAGAAAATATGTTTTTGCCCTTAATGTTCAAAATTACTGTTTCTGTTGTCAATACGATTTTGGGTATAATATTCGGTAATAAATACAAGAAGTTTATATCGAAATCGTTGGACGTCTTTAACTATATATCATATGTGATATCGACTGATAAGTCTGAGTCTGAGAATCAAAACTCGTTTAACGATAAGTTCAGTCATTTGGATGCAAACGAACGAAAACTAATAGCTCTTCAAAATCAAGTCATTTCACTTCAACGACAGGTCGAAGAACTTAAGGCTAAACTGAAGGACGCAAAGGCTCCGCTGCCAGCGCCGAGAGCTATACCCCCACCACCGCCTCCCCCTCCACCAGCGCCCGCAATACAGATGATTTCAAAAGCCGAGACACAGAAAGTCATTCTGAAGGCTGTTAGAGCTCTACCGGCAGAAGAAGCGCCTCTGGCTTTGGAGCCGAAGAGACCGAAGCCGTCCTCAATAGACTTGATTCAGCGCAAGCAGAAATTGCGGTCAACAACTGTCCGGCGCAGTCCCGGCGGCACTCCTTTGACACATTGGAAAAACCAAGAGATCTCTTCACCCGAAGACGACTTCATCGCAAATGTGATGAAGAAAGCGCTGAAACGGAAGTTCAAGAATCTGAAGCCATTCAGTCCTCCGTCACCTGCGGATGGCTCAGACGGTGAATGCGATTTCAGCTTCTAATCCCTATCCGTATTAATCCAGATCTCAGTTCTTTGAATCCATATTATTCATTGAATTCTCAATTTTGTGATATTTGTGTCATTTGTTTCGATTTTTAAATATTTTTTAACGATATTTCAAACTAATCGATTGAATGATTGTTTTTATGTTTTTACATAACATTTCTTGAAATATTTTCGGTATAATTGAATTCAAGTTTAATTTACTCGAAGTTTGAAAGAAGAAAAGACTTTGTTATTGAGATTTATGTTAGAATAATATGATATCATTGACACAAATCATTTGTAATATTAATGTGTTTTTGTTCATGTCTTATACTATTAGTATTTATGATATTATTTAATTAGTTTTCACTCGATTTTTACCGCATTTTGTATTCAATTTCTTTTAAATAATATTCATTTCATAATAAAAATAATTTTCAATAAATTGGCATAAAATCAATTTTTACTCAAATATTTTAAATTGTTTATCTGAAAACATGTGGAACTTATACCAACATATCCTAGGGCTGGACATTAGCAAGAACTATTGCACAACAGAATTGATCTTTATTGAATTTTGTAATAAAGCTAATCCTTTTTCAATGTGTCTTCAATTTTGTAAACTATTTTTGTTTTGTCACTTCCTTAACAACTATCAGGGTTTTGAGCGCACTTGCCCTTACGAGTACCCCACCCGAGGTCGACCTTCGCATCTCTTATTGAATATTCAAATTAAACTTTAAAAGCAATTAAAAAGTTTTTGATTTCAAAGTGAAATAAATTAAATCTGGAATTAAAATAAAGATTATTTCTATTTATTATGATTTGAATGATTAAAAATCAGTTAAAAGTATTAATTCTATTCATTTTATATTTGAGCTCAATATTAATGACTTAATTGTTTCTTATTTAATAAAATCCTTTTAATTGAATATTAATTTATTGTTTAATCAAATAAAAAGTGACTACAAATGGATATAAAGGTGAACGAGCTCTTTGAAAGCATGAGGGCTGACAGAGTTATGAGCCTATACTTAATTTTAATTAATGATCATTTTTCTAAATCGATAATTGTCTGATTGTATGAAAATAATGTGCTCAATCTATTCCACAAGTTTTCCTAGATCATTCATCGTACTTATCAAGTCGAATTTTGTCGGGAGAAAGGGATGGAGGGAGTGAGTGAGAGAGGGAGGAAGGGAGAGAGAGAGAGAGAGAGAGAGTGAGAGAGAGAGAGAGAGTTGAATTTTAATTGAAAACTTTAACCTAATTTATTATATTGAATAATATAAAATCAATATGGGATAAGCCGGGCTATATTTTTCAGATTCCTAGAAAATACATTTATATTTCTTATTCAATTCAATTCTAATATAATTATATATTTTCGTTGATTTTTATGTTAAATATTAAGTAATAATTATTTAGTTTTTACAAAAATAGAAATATTAAAAATGGTCTTAATTTTGTCAAACGCTTGGATCAAAATCTATGGCTTATCGAAAGGATTTGTCTTATCATTATTTAGTGCTTAACATGAGTTCTGTGTTTCTGATAAGACTTCCAAATATTGTTTATCAGATATAAGCCGACAGATAAGAAATCTTGTGGTCATCTAATGTGTGTCAGCGCAGGTGTCTCTCAACTAAAGAAAGTCAGTTCTGGCAGGACTTCTGACCAAACATTTCAAACTTAACTTATCTGTGAATACATTTAAAGCTAATATTTTTAGTTCAGATTATTTCGTATTTTTTCCAATTCTTTTCGTTAGAAAATTTTTGGCCAAAAATTGTATTTTTCATTATATTTTAAAAGTTAGTCTACTTTTGCTTTGATTTCATACGGAATTTAATATTAATATCAATTAAATATGTTTTTAATAACATGTTTGCGATTTTACATATTATTTCTGAACACAATCTTATTGTTAATATTTGGCGACAAATATAAACTTTTGTTGACTAAAGTGTTGGACACTTATATGTTTGCCTCAGAACTGATGACAATTATCGGAAACTCAGAAAATTCATTGCGAAGACGTGTAGAGAGAGCGGAGGAGAAGCAACTGGCGCTGTCCACCACTGTCGAGTGGCACGTACTGGCCCTTCAGAACCAAATATTCTCACTTCAAAAACAAGTGGAAAACTTGAAGAACAAATGTTCGAAAGTTAATGCACAGCCGATTGCACCTCCAGTCGCACCCAAACCGGCAAAACGTACGAAAAGTTCAAAATCGATGCGAGTTTTGCCGCAAATTGAATTCATTGACGAAGTGTTTGATCAAAAGGGACCGAAATCAACATTACCTAAGATAATGGTCCAGAAGAAAGGCCATCTTAGGCTCCTGGCCGGTGCCCGGCGCAACACTGGGGTAGGAACTCATAGGCATTACTGGACAGCCGATGACATTGATATTACTTCTTCGCCGGAAGACAACACAAGCTTTGGAGTTATGGATAAAGTTTTGTTTCGAAATCAAAGAACATTTTCCTCGTCTACTGAGGTATCAACCGATGAGATCGAATCCAGTCTATGACTCATTAGTCAACTCATTATTTGGGCGATTATTTTCTCATTAATTACTTCATTGTATATATTCTTTCAAAATGATTGTTCATTTCGATCGTTTCGTAAATATTTTTTGTCGATATTTGACTGAAGCGATCGAATAGTTTTCAATTATTTTTTTCTCATTTTATTATAGATCACATAAAGTATTTGACTTAAATATATTAATATTAATCTTAATTTATTGTAAGTCATAATTACTTTATTCTTATTTTATATTTTATTTATTGAAATTCTGTATATAATTGAATAAATTCTTTATTATTTGCAAACAATATAAATATAAAATTATTTAAATACAGACTAAATCTTATATAAGGAGAAAAATTTCTATATAATTTTAAACTAGTCAAGGTCAAAACTATAGAATTAAATCTTGTATTAAAATTGATCCTGTCAGTTTTTAGAGTAAAATACTATAATTGTAGAGTCAAAGTCATTTGTGGGCCAATACAAGAGTTTTCAATATTACAAATAAAAGACTATAAACAAGATTTAGAAAAATTAAAATAAATCAATCTGGCATTTTTTAGTATAATGAATCATGGTCTTATTAATGATAGTATCAGGATGATTAACACATTGAAATAACCAGCAAATAAAACCTGAATATAATTGAAAAACAGTAGCAGTAATGCGATTAAAACACAATGCAATGACAACACAATCCCTTTAAAGTCCACTGATTTTGTAAATATTTATTTGTACTAAAAGTCAAACTTGAAATCAATTGAATTGAATTATAATTTAATGAATGAATGAATGAATGACTGCTTTAATAATGGAAACGATTGAAGTGAATGCAAACGAAGCGTTCAATTATCGCATTGAAAACAATGGTATTTACGATGATTTGAGCGGTTTATTGGTCGCGAAGATTGTCTACCAATGCGTCCAATGTTTGGATGTCTTCTACACTATCAGTGAAATACATATCCATTGCAACGATTGCCACAAGAATTTTGACAAACCTTTTGCTGCAAATGAACTCATATTTAATGAGAAACCAATTCACAGGAAATCCAATCCGAAGTCTAACCGAAAAAGTGGTAAAAAATGCAAACAAAATGTTCTGAAGAAACGGACGAAACGATTGAAAACTAAAACTATTGTCAAAAGTGAAGACACAAATGAAGACCAATTGAATGAATTGAAAGCAAATGAGAGCCAAATGGAGTCGACTATTGTCTGTACGTTCTGTCCGAAGATCTACAAAACGGAACAGCAGTTGGAAGAGCACATGAATCTGCACCTGAACCCACACGTATGCGATTACCCCGACTGCGGGAAGAAGTTTGCGCGCATTCGAGAGCTCAAGACTCACATCCAGATGCATACCAAAGGCGAATACAAGTGCGATATTTGCGGTAAAGTCTATCCCAGGTCTGACTCGATGTGGAAGCACAAGAAAATCCATACAAAGCCCCGAATCTGTGATTACCCCAACTGTAACAAACAGTTTGCCTCCAATTCCAACCTAAAGATGCATAAAATGAGTCATTCCTCCCAAAAGAACTTCAAGTGCGATGTCGAGGGCTGTCCGTTCGCCACCACTACACCCATAGGCTTAGGTATTCAATCAGTTTAACGCAATTAATACCAATTCTATTGGTTTTCAAAAATATATTCATTTCATAAAACATTTGTTTTCATAAAAAAAATAATGAAATGATTGGTTGATCTGTTAATAGCGGCGCACATCCGGACGCACAGTAATGAGAGGACATTCCGGTGCCAATGGCCTGATTGCGACAAACTGTTCAAAAACCAAATGTGTGTCCGAACACATATTATTAACGTTCATCGCAGGGAAATGAAGTTCCGGTGCGAATGGCCCGCCTGTGACAAGCAGTTCACGAATAAGCACGCGATGATCAAACACTGTAGGGGTCACTCCGGGGAACGACCGTTCAGATGCAATTGGCCCGATTGCGGTCTTTCCTTCCGGAGCTCTGAAATACTCAAACGCCATAAATATACGCATACGGGTGAGCGACCATTCAAGTGCGATTGGCCCGGCTGCGAGTGGGCCTTCAGTGCCCTGGGCACATTGGGCACACACAAGAAGCTGATCCATAAGTGTGAGGGCATTAAAAGGTCGCGTTGGGATAAGAGGAAGGATAGGGAAGAGAATAACGATATTTAATGTTATATTCGTATAGTTTTGGATCGAATTGTGTTTCAAATTATTTCTATTTATTTGAATTGATTTATCAAATGATTTAATAATATAATTAAAATCTTTTATATACACAAACGAATTGTAATTATAACGAGAAATATATTTATAATCCATAAGTATTTGATATAAAATATAAAAGCAATAAAAAAAAATCTATAATTATTTGATTGATATTAAGAAAAGAATATAAAATGCAATCATTTATAGAAATATAGATTAAAAGTTGATATGTATTGATATAATGGTCGTTAAAATATCCACAAATTATAACTCTTTTGATAACTCAAAACAAATAGAGTATTCGACTCCGGGAGGTAAGGCTTCTATAGCCACCTCTTAGAGTGTCAATTGATATAATATAACGAATAATCTATTCATAAGATTAAGTAAAATATATTTTTGTAAATAATTAAATGATATATTGAAATGATTCCGAACTAATCGTTTTGAAGCTTATATTCATATAAGACTTCGGCAATACGTATAAGAAGACAGTCTTTTAGTTTTGATTACATGAATAGCTTTCCTTTTTATACCTTCAAAAATATTCCCCGGAATTGATTTGAATAATACAGTTGTAAACCAATTAAACATTAAATTACATAAACGTAATAAAAAAGAAAGTAATTGACTATAATTACTAATAGTCTAGTTCTTTCCACAATCCTATTATCGAGTATCAAGGTCTTCATGAGATTAGGGCTGAACTCAGCCTAACATTTGCTAAATTCTGTTGAGTTTTGAATATCTCTCGTATTTGACCGATGCGTTTGTCGTCCAGAATGATAGGTACGTCTCGTCTGGTATTGTATTTAATTGTCTTAAGTTTCGGACATTTGCTGATCAGATAATAAATGGTCGAACTGTTGATCTGTTTTGCTTTCATATTATTGAATAACAGTGTTTGCAGTTTCGGCAGTTCTGACAGCGATCTGAATGTGATGTCAGTTATGTTCGCTTCAGAAACATTCAAATATTGAAGTCTTTTCAGATTTATGTCGACGTATCTGAAAAACTTGTCTTCAATTTCAATGCCATTGAGGATTAAATGCGTTAAGTCCTGACATTCGCGCAGGTATTTACTGTTGAGACGACTCCTCTCCCTCTCTTCGAATTCCGAAACGACTTTTTGTTTAAAATCTAATCTCAGATTCAATCGATTTAATTGTTTGAAATATTTTATTGACTGAAATATTTCTAAATTAACGCCAATTCTCTCCGTTATTACATTCAGTTCCAAACTCTTCAGTTTCAGGCATTGGATTCCAATCTTTTTAAACAAATCGACGAAATAATAGCCAATAATCAGATTAGAACTGAAATTCAGTTTTAATTTCTGTAATTTATTCAGAGCTGAAATCTGTTCCAGCAGAATTCCAATGCTATTCTGGTCACAATCCGAGCTGACTCTTATGTCAACTAATTCTAAACCATTTCTATTCTGTTCGACAATTGTTTTCAATCTTTTCGAGTCTTCATTGGAATAATTGAATTCAATTTCTTTTAGATTTTTTACCAAAACTTTTGAATCATTTTCATCGCAAATATGGGATAATTTAAAAATTTTCAATTCTTTAATGTTTGTACAGAACTTGAAGATTAAGTTTTTATTACTCATTAATTCGTTGTCAAACAATTCAAATCGTTTTAGTTTTGGACCAAAAGTTTCAAAAAACTTGTGAATAGTTTCAAAACTGTTTTGACTGAAGTCGTACTCAATTGCAGTCAAATTATTACAGTATTTGATAATCAATTGTATCATTCGTTCAAAGCTTTCAAAGTCTTCAAAAAACTTACAATAATTGATATCAATATATGAAATGAATTCACATTTTTTCAGCACTGATTCAAATGCAGTCAAATTAATGAATTTCTGCTCCAAAACTGCCGTTGCTTTCAATGGATTGAATATGTTTTTGTCGAAGTCGACGATCAGTTCGTATTGTCTCCGATAAATGATTCGCTGGAATTGACGGCAAACACATTCCAGACCTGTTTTGTCCTCTAATGACAGATAACTCAAAATAACTTCAGACAAGTCGTCACCGAATCTATCAAACGATGATTTACTATAGATTTGAGACATTTTTCAAATGGATTTTAGACTCAATTTTACTCAACTGATTGAGACATAAGAATGAGAACAAAGACAGAAATTAGGAATTAATTACAGATTTTATTGAAAACTTTTGACGAAGTTTTTCATTGAATATAATGACAAACAGATGTCGTAATAGTCATACGAACTGTTAGTTTGGCTGAAAAGCAAACAATTCTGTCGTTGTGTTTGAGAAACCATTTTAACTGAACTTAACTTAATTTCAATCAAATCTAATCCGATATAGGATTGAGTGCACCGGTAGGCCAACATGTCATCGGATCCCAAGACGAACCGATACTACGTTCGCAATGACTGTGTATTCCTCAACCAAAATGAGTTCATATCCCGTATTGTCTACCAGTGCTCAAAGTGTCCGCTCCTCAGCTCAACCATCAATGAGTCGGCCTTTCATTACATCTCTAAACACCAGAAGAAGAAGAATAAGAAGAATACAAGTAATGAACCCATGGATGAGACCATTACTGCGGACATGGATATGTCGACCGATTCGGAGGACAGTAACCACTATGAGAGCGATAGAGCCAGTGCTGGCACTTCCACACAAAGCACCAGAACTACGATCGTAGGCCAACACAGAAGAGTCAAAGAAGAAGACAAAGACAGTGAGAATCTGGAACTGATTGTCGCCATTAAAGCAAAGATCGATAGTCTTATAAATGCGGACAAAAGTAGTCCTAAAAGTGGTCCTAAAAGTGGTCCCAAAAGTGGTCCTAAAAGTGGTCCCAAAAGTAGTCCTAAAAGTGGTCTCAAAAGTGGTCCTAAAAGTAGTCCCAAAAGTAGTCCTAAAAGTAGTGCCAAAACTGATCCAAAAGCCAAACGAATTGAACCGAAAACGAGTCAAAAATCGATTTTCAATAAACAGTTAATAAACAAAATCAATAGAAATCCGATTAAAATAATGTCTAATAAGAGTCCAGACGTGAAGAGTCGCCAAATAGCAGTCCAACGGTACGGCCGGAAGACTAAATCAGCGGCTTTTGCGGCACAGATAACAAATCTATACGAAAGTGGTTTCAAAGAGTTTAAGGAAATCCAAAGTTTGGATCGTTTGAAGACTTATAGCAGACGTAAACCCATTCAACAAAATCAGAGCTAAAGTGCAATCAATGAGAAGTCAGTAATCATTGTCTGACTTATTGTTGCGAACAATCAGTTAATAGCTTTGTTTTCACAGCACCTGAACCTTCACCTCAACTCACATACCGTTACCTCTATTGCTCGCATAAGTTTGCTACGAATCAGGAGCTCATGACTGCAGACCAACGGTACGATTCTGCCGGTTCTGATAATTTGTTTGTCACAGAAGTCGTTGTGAGTCTAATGTCTGATATGTATTGAATTCTTATAAACCCATTGACAAGAATTCAATGCAAACCAATAGATACCGATCCACATCATGTAAATAGAACTGTTGTGACCGGAAATACTGATCCATATGTGCAAAATGGTCCAGTGTTTGATGGAAAGACATTCGGCTTTATATCCGGTTCACAATTATTCATCACTTCATTGAATGAAAGCACAAAAGAATACAAATTATTATAAAATTATTCTTTTATTTGATCTTAAATTTCATTTTAAATAATTTTTTTATAAACCATTTTCTGCTTTAAATTTCTTAAAATGTTATTAAAATAAAGATAAGAATTAAATATTTGTTTTGACCACAAATTGATTCGGTTTGAAAACAAGTAGACCTCAAGTGAGTCAGAATTGAGTCGACATATGTTTGCGACAGATATAACACAATTCAAGACTAAACATATGGTAAGTAAAAGTCGGCTTTAAATTCATATTCAGATCATTTGTTGCTCAATAAACACTCTATAAGATCAATGTATTCTGGGTGCCTAAAGGATTGCCCAACACTACTGTATGACCACCTAGCACAGTATCAGTATTTTGAAATGAGCTCAACTTATATCCAAAGTTATGGTGTTATCCATACGGGTTAGAAAGCCTCCAGATTTTCAACATTAATGGTAGGTTTGAGACAAAATAGGTGACCCAGAACGTGACCCACAACGTTTGGAATAATCGATTTGTTGATCGATAAGAATATTCTGGCAATAATACAGAATCGGATTCTGTATTAATAATACAGATATTGCAGAGAATTAATGCGATATCAAGTCAACAGATGACTGACTATTCACTGCTATTATTGTTGATATGCTTTCAAAGTGTTTACGATTTTGTGTTTGAAAACAGAATTTAATAATAATTTAAATTGAATTCAATCGAAAGTGAATACCGAATAACGACATGTCGGCCGACAATCTGAAGGAAGTGCTTCACTACTCGAACCGTGTGATGAAGCCGTTCACCCGACTGCTGACCATTGGTGTGTTCGGGTATATAACCTATCTATTGGTCAGTCCGGCCAAATCGGTTGAGAGGATTCGACCCAATTATCTCGAGTACCGGAAACAGAAGGGTCTGCCGGAAGTGGAGCTCAAGTACCCGGGCTTTTGTGTCAAAGAACTGCGGGTTATTCCCGACAACGAAGTGGTCGAGAGAACCACCAATTGATTGACCAATCGATGCGATTGTTATTGAATTGATTTACGAATAAAATTATATAAATTTAGTTTCAGTTCTGATATGTTTTGATTAGATTTTGTGTATATTTATTGAATTTCTCATTAAATTAGTATTGAATTCAATTATAATATAGTTTTGCTTAAAATCAATAATTATTTCTTATAAGCGATTAAATTGAGTGAAAATAGTGTATAATTGTAATCAATATATGTATTGATTGTGTATTCAATGGTTTAATGGATTCAATCAAAACTGGAGACACGTCTGCAGACGTCGCGCTCACAGATCCTATTGGGTCCGCATTCGGTGCCTTCGAGTGCAGCGAACGAACTGAACACAAACCACCGATTGATGCACTTCAGGCCCAGACATACGTTCTGGCAATCAATCAATTATTTTGTTAATTAAATGGATTTCATATCAAATACTAATTCAATTGAATTACGTCTGAATCGGAATAATGTCTATATTTCTGTCCAAACCTTTGTGCGCACTGTTTGTTCACATTTATATATAGTCCTGGATATCGAGCTCTGGTATTATTGATATCTAAATCCTTAGCCATGGGTTGCACTTCTTTGGTCAGACATACGATTCTCTGTTCACTACTAAACGACTTAATCTCTAAACAAACGAATTGAAGGATTGAATCAAAAACTAGTTTACCTGCGATCGAGTCTAATCAAAAAGCTTCGGAACTGTCTTATAGTGCATTCAGACCAGGTAGTTCTTCCAGTGCCGATAGCCCAGGACATAATAAAGTCAGTTGGTTTACAATCAGCGGTTCCATACTTGTGCTCTCCGTCGTGATGGGCGCCCAAACTGTTACAATCAAATCAAAAGTTATGGTTATATTAGTATTAATTGATAGCAATCTAAACAATGCTATCAATTCATAAAATTAAGATTTAGTTAAATATATCCTTAAATGTAATGTTCAATCAATTGATAAAAAACACTTAACGTGTGACCGAATTCATGGACTAATGTATGGAGTGATCGAAAGTCATTGTCCGCTTCGATGATAAGACAGTTGGATACGGAGGCACAAAGTCTTCCAGTCCAGGCCAGGCCCAAAATCTGAGTGGAAATCGCACCACCTTTCTTCCACCACAAATTGGAACTGGATGTGTACCGCAACAAATAAAATACAACCAATAGATAAATGTATTTGACTTACAATACCCGGATAGCATGATATGGACATCAGCCGTGTAATTTGAAGTACTCCAGTCACAAAAATGTCTTAAATACCGATTAGTGTCCCAATGATTGGTCTTATAGAAGGGCGCGATCGAGAAGTTGACGATAACTATCTCTAAACTAATCAATTGCTTCAAATTTGTTTGTCTTAACTGCTTCTGAAGGTATCCGATGTGAAGGACTACAAACTCTTTTGCTTTACTTAAGTCTCCTTTCAGTCTATGTCTGAATAGCATTTCATCAATGGACACGGATAGTTTAACGATTCCCAATCCAAAGTTAATGTTCGGTATATCGGGAACGGTTCTCATATCTGGGATGACATTCACTTCCGGAACTGATTAATTGATTTAATTTTCAAGGTTTTAAGAATTCTTTTGAGTGGAAAAAAGTGAATAAAAATAGTTTTAAGTTTACTGTAAGTGTTGCCACAAATTCCTTCATAATCTGATAGTTTGTGGATCATATCTATTTTGTGTCTCTCTAATGATCTTTTGCCTCTCATCCTGCCAAGATCATTTTCTGTCAGATTATTTGTCAGCTCCGAAGTCAATGTATATGTTTGCGAACCCATCTCTAAAATAGCTGTCTTTGAAAATGTCAATAAAGTCATTATAAATATCAAACTATACGCCAATCGATACAATTCTATGCCTTTTTGGAGCTCACATACCATTTGATTGTTGTCTTCGCACATCGATAGCAGAGCTTTTCCTACACTTTTGTAATCAATGACTACATTCCCACTAAACAGACATTTATTGTCCAGAATTTGCACATTCCGTATAAAATGAAGAGAATATGAATCAACAAATATATTGAGTGTTGTATTCAATGCAATTGGAATTTCAATCGATTTATGTGTATTATTCTCAACAATTATGATGGGGTAAACATATAAATGATCCAGGATCAATGATTGAACAACATTGCTGACTAAGAAGAAGAAGATGAGTCTATTTATTATAATTATCATATTTATTGAAAATACAAAAATACTCTGACATAAAGAAAAGACAAGAAATTCTTTTTAAGTCCGAAATATAATAGTATAGTTTGAAATCAGATATTTTTCATTCACTCAAGTCTTATGTTGTCATTCGATTCGTTAAATTGCGGAAAAAAATAAATAAAATGTTATTTTCAGAACAAAACGACAATTTATTGAAATACAGTATAGTTAATAAATAAATCATAAATATGCTTGATAACAACTATTTATGATTGATATACCGATATTTGTGCGTGGGTTCAATTTTATTTGAATAAATAATTGAATGCAATAGAGCTAAGAATAGGCATTAAATATACAAATAAATGATGAGATTCTTATGAATCACACCATTGATTAATGAGGAGAGACATAGTTTCATTCCAAAAGGTCCTGGCTGAATCTTCGCACTTGTGCTGCAGAGCTGTGTATAAACAATCTCTAAAAATAATCAATGGATTACAGGCTTCGATACCGATCTCGAAGCGAAACATTTTGGGTATAAGTAAAGGCCATTTCAGATATGCCTTTCCATTCAATTGGTTTTCATTGCATTCAATCGATTTACGCGTCTCTTCAATACAAAACCCGTTTTCAATCAACTGTTTGATACCATTGCGATCATTATCGCATAGTTGTCCAAAAATAGCACCGATTGTTCTGATGACTCGCTTCAGGTGCGCAAAGTTCACATAAGAGACACATTTATCTAAATAGGATTCATAGCATTGTCTGAGTTCTAGCAATTGATTGCACAAATCATTCAGTTCTCTCTGATCTAAAACTATTTGACCACTTCTTTGACTGTACGGAGATTTTCTGATCAGATCCTCGATTGTGGAGAAGTCTCTCTCCAGATATGTGTGAAGACACGAATGCATTCCTCTGTCATATCGATCACAACATTGAACAACATATATAAACATATTATATATTAAAATCAAAGCAATTGATTGGAAATAATTTCTTTTGCAAATCATTTCCTCATTTATTTGGATAAATATTATAGAAATTAGAATTCAATCAATTCATTGGAAGTCTAAAAGTTGTGCCAATTTTTGCTTAAATATAACTAACACTTACTGTACGTAACGAATGATTCCTCAAATACTTGGCTATAATTAACTTTTTAGCTAACATTTTATGACATCCTTTTCATAATAAAAACAAACCGAAAGCACCGGTAGTTATGTAAGAGTGCCATATATTTATTCTGAGAACAACAATATTATCAAACAATCATTAGCTGTAAGTGTTATATAATTATTAGCCAACACTTCCTCCAAGGTTTTCAAGGCTCCCCAAAAAGTGCGCAAAAAATTAGTTGAAAATTAATAAACTATTTATTTTTGTAAATATATTTATTAATACTTTTAATGATAACTTGATTATAATTATAGGAAAAAAAACAAAATCTATTTTTTTTATAAAACAGGACTCGATTTGGCGAATGACTCGAAAAATTATATTTTCCAACAAATTATTATTTTTACATTGAATTTGCATATTATAACAAATATAAGCGTTTATTACAATAAATGTAATTAGCATTGAATGAGAATTAAAAATATTATTCAATAATATTATATGTTTTGCGTTATTATCGACAAAAAAATGTATTTATTTATTAATATATAGATTAGTCGAATGAAAAAACATTTATATCTAGAAGTGAATCAATTGATCCAAAGGCAAGATTTAATAATTTTGAGCCATTAATGAAATTTCAATAAATAAGTTTTGTTTTTGATTTTATTAATTGCGACAAAAAAAGAGAAAGTAATTAAACTAAACGTCAGATTTAGTACTCAATAAAAGCTATTAAATAATAAACTAATTGAACGATAAAATCAAAATTCAATTCGTTATGAAATGTTAGCAATAGTTAGAAAAAATTGAAATAAACTTATAGTTATAGAGGAAACGACTGATTGATATAAATTTAAATTTAATTCATATTTAGATGATTTATAGTGTTTAGGAATGCTTTCCATTTCAATGGAAACAAATATTCAAATGAAAAACAATTAGATTTCGATTCATTTTTAACACTTTTGGCTCTTTTACAGTCAATCTCTGCGGAAATGAAGAAAATTATTTCAATTAAAATTAGTGTCCATTCAAACCAAATGACTTCTAAACATAAAAATCTCATTCAAATCACATTTAAAACGAAAAAACATTTTAAAGAAAAAACAATAGAATTTGTGTTAATTTTGAATTTAGAGCTCAATTCCAGCCGTCGTCGACAGCGTCTGCAATATTGTTAACCAATGCTATAATGTTTGTCTCATTACCTAATTTGGAGCCCGAAGTCCAGGACCACGACTGACGGTCGGCCGGAATACTAAAGTTCTTCAAATGGAGCGCATATTTAAGACTTCTTTCGCTGTTATAGCGAAAGCCAGAGATCTTAATGACTGAGACTTTTTGGAGTTCAAACTCGAGATTATAAAAACCCGATTCCGTTAAATACGAGTCTTCACTGATTTCGGTCCAATTGCCTGAATCCCAATCGTTCGCAAACGACGGACAGATCTCTACTTTGCATTCGGCGGACAGGCATTCGTCAGATTTGCTGCTCTTCTCGTTCTCCAGAATTAGCTCAAACTGAAGACAATCCGCGAAAATGGGTTGCGTTAACCGAATCAAGTAATCACTGGACGGGTCCTGGAATTTGACCGCTTTCTGGATCTGTCGGCGAAACACAGATTCCAAAGACGTTCCGATCGAGTCGTCAGACATTTTTGGTATCTTTTCTGCGGAGAAGACTTCAGTGATGGAGTCAATGGACCTGAACTCATACGCATCCAATATGTCCGACGCATCGAATGGGGAAACTCTGGTGTTGTTTAAGACGGTTTCGCTCAGGTATGCATCGAATCGGTGTCCAAAGTACGGACAGTGACATTCGGCGCCGAACTTCTGGCACATATTGGCGTCGGCGACAATACATGACTCCATTGTTTTGAGCGGACTTTTGCTGTACTCATAGGAAAGTGAGTTCACATTCAATAGCTTCGGATCGCGATATTCACGCCTTAATCGGGTTCGACTGCGACGCCAATTGGGTGACTGTCGGGGCGGAGACGGTGCCAATTGGACTCTTCCACTGTTGGTCAGAATATGTGTCGGTTCCAACTCTGGTTCTGCGATCGTTGGCCGACTATCAACACTGCACTCCAGAAGAATGCGTATACTATTGGTAACAAACGGCTCATCGAAATAGAGGTCCTGTTCTCCGATACAGGAGTACTGATTGTAATCCAATATCTTTCTGAACCCATTCTCTGCCTTACTGTCCGCTATACCGATCCAATAGTTGGCATTGACTTTCAAGTCCCTATCGATGGGTTTGAGGGTAAACATCAAGTGATTGATCTTCGAAGGCATGGGTAGAATGCAGTTAACACAGACGACAACCGACTGTTCGTTCCGCAGATGGAGATCATTGACGCAGTTTATAGTGAATTGTTTTCCGCTTTCATAGCAAATGCGGTTATTCTGCGCTAAATCTCCGCTCAGTTCGTGTTTGGCTATCCTTTCGATGACTTCGGTCTCATATAAACCGCTCTTCAGAACAATTGAATGCAATTCATGTAAACTCATTAGAGTTAGTCTAACGCTCTCCAGAAGTAATGTCTCTTCGATGCACTTCCGGTTCGATCTGATCCGGTATTTGTTGACCCACTTCTGGACCATTTCAAAGATAGTGACCTCAGAAGCGCCGAATGTGTCGCGACTGATGACATCCAGAAGAATGTCTGCAGAAATGAACTGATTGTCGAACGTCTTGAACGCATAACTGATATTCTCGTCGAAGAATGTCAGACACAGTTCGATGAGGAACATGAGGTTATGGAGTTTCGCCATTTCCAGCAGTTCCCAAATGGTCAGCATCGATGTGTCCGTCTGTTCCCATTGGCTCCACATTTCCGACACTTTATATGCGAAGATATGAATCAATTTGTGAGACAATTGTCGCTCGCATTCAACGAATTGGTATTTATTTGCAGTGATTATCGATTCGAACAGTTCTTGTATTTTCAATTCAAGCCATTCCTCATCAGTGATGACAATATCGTAACTGAGTTTCAATACAATCAGAAACGGTTTGATTAGTGTCTCCTTCAGTGATATCTCTTTAGTCTTCGTTTCAATCATTTCTGAGTTGAATAAAGCGCTGAAGTATTCGCTCGAAGACATCAGAACTGATTTGTGGACTGAATTGCGGCAAACAATGCAAACAAATGCAAACAAACGGTCATTAAATTCAAAAACAATTCAAAAAATTAAATAAAAACAAAACAAAAATACTGTTAAATACCGTCAAGTCTTTGGTCGCCAATAATGATCGCGAAATCACTGATCTCTGGCCTCAAGAACAACGACTTCTTATCCAATATCTGATCCATTATTACAACTATTTATGGATTTCTTTATTAATTATTATTAATTAAATGTTTGCACAAATAAACAAAAAAAACAAAATCTGTTTTTAAGTAAAAAAAAACACAAAACGAAAAAAAACAAATTAAAAATGCATTTGAAATAAAAGGCGAAAAATATTAAGAAATAAACAATTTTTTAAATAAATAATGAATTCATTTCACGCTTTCATTCAAATGTTTATAATTTTTATATCATTTTGATTGCAATTATCAGTGAATTGTCACTAATATTGGGATTCAATTGTAAACAATGTTTGCATTCATTTAACTGTTAATTCAATTCACAGCAAAACTAATCAGAAAGTGATTCAACTCTTGTGTAATACTATTATTACTATTCAGTAATCGTTTTCAATATGTTTTCACTGCAAGTGAAGGACTTTCACTAAATTATGTCATTTTTTTATTTTTCACTTCTTTTTCAAAAACCAATGCATTATTCATGCGTTCACTACATGTGCACTGAATAGGGGGACAAAAGTTTGACTATTTTTTTGACGTATAATACAAAGAGTAGGAAATGAGTTCAAAGCAGTTGATTGGTTGACTCCAATGAGTCATTTTATATTATAGAGCGGTTAATACAAACCATATTGACAGCCCTTTAATGTTCAATGTCATTGTTCATAGAAGACCAGATCATTATTAATAAAGAACTTATTTTTTATAAAGATCTATAATAATGAGCAGGGATGCGGAAAAGATGATTTTTGGTCATAAAGTAAGCAATTATGTCATTTAATATTAGAAAACTTCCCTTTAAGTGACTCGGCTTACAGTAAAACAATAGAAATAATCTGAAAAGCTATAAACAGTGTCATATTCTGTCATATTCTCAATTATATCTCTTTTCAACTCTTACGTCATATTATGCAAAGGCAGAATTACCGGCAGAGTAAGCTAGATATAAGCTAGATAAGAATTCTGTACTTAAAGCAAACATTTTGATAATTATTGTTTTTCAGTTTGAATTTCTGAAATAACCAATTAACCAACTGTTCAGATACAATTTTGCTACAATTTAACCAAAAGTTAGCAGTGACATTTGTTAAACCTGGCTGTTATACAAGATTAACCACTTGGTTGATTTGAACCAAATTCTCATTGAAGTAGTATAGACTGAAATTCCTGTAAAGTTCCGGATGAAATTGTCTGTACAATCATCCTGCAATTTCAAGATGAACCGGAACATTATTCACGTCATTATCGGACAATTTTATATATATGTGAGCAAAATATTTGTTCATTATTTGACATTTCGAATTTGACCCGAGTATTTATTTAGCAATTCAATATGAATACAGTATTAATAGTATCCCGTTTACACTGTGCAGACTCTGCAGAGCAATACGTGAACACAAGTTGCTATCAATATTAGCCAATCATAAGCGCAAATGGTTTGACGCAAAACTTAAAGTCAACAGAGAAGGAGATATGAGACGAAAATGAGCCCAAAAAGTGATAAAAGTTGCCAAAAGTTGAGACCATAACTGCCTGAATAGCCCTTCGCTTTAAAAGGGTTCACATATTGAAAGGTCAAAGAGAAGAGCATTTAATAGCCTTATCTGAGCACATGTTTTGCTCTCAACTAATGACAAAAAAAATTTAAGTCAACAACAAATATGTGAAACGATTTACAAATAATATTATTATTAATTAAATAAGTTTTTGAAAACTTTTCGATAAGAAAACAGTTATGAATTCGGGACTAAAAATGCTGTTCATATCGATGACAATCAGTTGGTTGGTATGGACAGTGACCTGTTTGGGCCTGAATGACACGGAGGCCACGTTCATGGCTCTGGAAAAGGGAAGTGCATTACTGGAACCGCCGAAAGAACTTTACCAACAAATACACAGCGATTTGGCAGTGATTCGCAACTCTTATCCCAACGTATCGGACATCAAATACGTGTCCAATTGGGTGCCGGGAAAGATACTGTGCCACCAGTTGACGGAGTCGGCCGTCAATAAAGTGAATGCCAGCGAATTCGGGCCAATCAAAGAGGAACGAACCCAACACTACATAGCCCTGAGCTTCGCCAAACCCTACAACACACCCGTCCTCATCAATAAACTCAAAGAAAACGGACTTCTGGTCGACACTAATGAGTGTCGCGTCGACGGCATTATTGACGGGAAGTCTAATATTGTTTATAATTACGACAAGACTTATACATTTCATAAGGGATTGGGTGACTGTGCGGTCACCTGCAGTGATAAGCATTATTGGACTTTTTCGGTCAGAAACGGAACGGCAGTTCTCATCAAAGAATCGGAAACATAACTCATATTCTCAGCACTTATTCCAATCAATCATTTTTTTTAATTTTTTTTTGTATTTAAATGACTTTTAGAGTAAAACTAAATTTATTTCAATTTCTAATCAATTATTAATATTTGCTTTGATTTCTATACAATTGAATACACAGTCAATATTTGATGGCTAGCCTCGAAAAAGCCAGGTTCTAATGTAAAATTGTCTGGGTCACATTAGCTCAGTTAAGAATAAATGATTGAGCGCAGAGTATAAAAGACACTGATCACTTGACCAATGTATGACTACTGGAAAGTTTTTAGAGGTTTTAAATCATTATTAGTTTCGTTCAGAAATGAATGACTTTTATTCAATTGCTCTTTAAGAACAAAATCAGTTCAAATTCTGAATTTTTCAAATGTCCAGGTTTAGGATGGACCGCTCACTCAGTCTAAGTGCTAACTGTGCTGACGGCTCTTATTTAGTATTCATTTGTTTGCAATTTAAATATCAATAAGTATTTCAATTGACAGCAAAATATAGTAAAAACTTCTGTCACTTATTGAGGATTAACTTATGATTTCATGGACTCTAATATAGTTATCATTTTTTATGTCTTTTATCAGAGCTTCAGTCATAGCAATCAAATCAATATTATTTACAATTTGTTGTCAATTCATCACAAAATTATTGATTAAAACAAACTTTTATTTCATTTGAATGAATACTAATGATTCGATACTAACGAAATCATTTATTAATATAATAACGAATTGATTGAAAACTATTTAATATATCAATTGATTTGACTATAACTCAAATGCCATCGATTTGTCCGCAATAGCAAAGGTCAGGCACTGACACAATCGGACAGTATGTCAGAGACTCTGAGTATATATGATAAGCACAAGAGGGCCAGAGTTCACAAGCGGTCGTCAAAAGGATTAGCCATATCTCTGATACCCATAACCCGTTTGTCGACTTCCCTGTAGTCCCAGCGCACCAGGTTGTCATCCTTGCGCGGATTCCTGTAGCGGTCAGTAATGCCCACATACTCGTACTGGTCGGGCGGTAATGGGTTTGTGATGAGCGACCAGTGGAACTGATTCCTCTCCTCGTACTCTCTCCTCTGCTCCGGAGTCATACTATAGCCAATCCGATTGCCCCAGCGTTCGGGTGCGTCACTCAGCTTATGAATGGCAACCATAACACCCCCGATAATGACAGCCATTACTCCTGCGATCCGATTGTGTGTTGACATATGACCTGTCATTGCATTCAATGAAGGCATTCATTAAGTCATCGATTTTTTAAGCCAACCATTCATACAATCGATTTAATACCTGTGCCTCGAGTTTGCCAATACTTTGGCTTTTTATGATAGCTATTGGGCGGAAGTGGCGGCGGAGGGACCGGTCGTTTCGACTCCGGCGGCGGGTTTGTGCCGAATACTCGCCGGAACTCTTCGGGAACATCTTTGCCGGACGCGTACGGCCCGTGATATATGACTTTTGGCGGGTCTTTGGGCTGAACGTAGTCGTCATCATTACCCCAACCCATCCCTCGTTTGCGATTAGTTTATAACAATTTGTGACTAAAAATATAGTTTAATTCAATCAAATCATATCACATGAGAGGATAATAGCGCACAAAATGAGAACTATTTATCAGTTCATTCCTAAGCAAAATACAGGCAATTATTAGCGACAAAAAGCACTGATTCTCCAAAAAACTGAGTGCTTTGGGTTTTTCTCTATGTTTTGCCTTATTTTTTGATTATTTTTTTTTGAACTCTTTTTCCTTCATTTGCTTTAATAAGAATATAAAATATTTTTTGCAAATAAGTTATATCTGTTGATACATATGAACCGAAATATAAGTACTTTTATAGATATGAATATATAGTTGTATTTCTATTGATAATGAATATGTAAAATGATTACAGAATGTCATTCACATAGTTATGTCTAAAGGATGTGAAGACAAAACCGGATTTGTTTTCATTTTGTTTTAGAGATAAGAAAACAATTGAATGAAATTCAATGAATGAATCGATAAATTAGTTTAGATTTAAATATTGAATACAATTATCATTAAAAATGTTTAACTTCGAGGAAATCCATTTGAAAGCACTGTTAAAGCTATTGAATTTCGTAAACCAGGAGTACTTAGTGACCAAGACATGTGTCCAGAGGACCAAAAGCACAGCCAAAGGCAAAATGAAGACCAAAGCCCTCCCGAAGCCATCAAACGCTCATCAGTTGACCATTGAGTCCATTGACATCCATAACAGACAATTAGTCATCGATTCGATCCTTAATTGTTGTCTATATTTCGACCAATTCTTTAAATATAACTACAAATGCAGTAAATATTCAAATATTGCACAAAATGTTTGCATTTTTTTAATTATTTTTTATTTCAATTTTTATCTGTTTTACAGTTATCTACAAAACCGACGATAAGGTAACAAAACTGTATAAATGGCTCCAAAACTACTACAAAAAAGACTTCTTGGACTCGAATGTCGACTTCAAGATTGTGGTCAAAGAAGTTCCAGAGATTGTCGACAACAGCCGTACTGACGACACAAACTGTGCTAATGTTGGCGCCGATGAGGCCATCGATAAAGAGATGAATGAGTCGGATATGGTGTTAGCACTGGATCCGCAACAGATGACAAGCACTCGAATAGAACAGTCGGAGGAAGAGGTCCAAGAGATCAATGAACTGACGGCGAAGATTGTGCACAACATTCGACTGATTTTACTCTTAGTTCTGATTATCTTCTTTAAAGTGAAGAAACTCTTTCCGAAACTCTTAGACTATTTCGAGTTCGCGTGGATTTACTTATCGGAGTTCGAGTCGAGAGTAGAGTCAGAGCTACTGATCGAGAGTCTGATAGAGATTCTGCAGAACGAGTTTGTGTCCCAACGGAATGCCAACCGAATGCGCTCCGAAGTGCTCAGCAATGAAGTCATTCAACTCAATGCTATGATTGAGAACCTGGAGAAGCAGTTGGAGGACGAGACCAAAGAACTCATTTACCTCCAGAACGCAACCATCATTGGCGGCAATGCCAGCGCTAATGCCAGACAACTGTCCAAAATCATGAACGTCAGGACTGGACAGCAAAAAGAGGGCAAAATATTTCCCTGTCCTGAGTGCGGGAAGCAGTTCAAGAATGGCTATAAGCTCAATCGGCACCGGTATGTCCATAAGGATCCCTCTGAGAAGCCATATGTGTGCGACTGGCCTGGATGTGGCTACCGGTCGATCGCCAACAATGACCTGAATCGGCACCGAATGATACATACGGGAGAAAAGCCATTCCAGTAAGTGATTCGTCTGTTTTCGCATTCATTTTGAGCTTATTTTTCGTGTATTTTCTGTTAAACAGATGTAAAACATATGAATTGAGTTGTGTTTAGATATGTTTACACTTTATTTCTGTTTTAGTTATTCTTTTTATTATTTTATTCTCGAAATTAGTTTTAGTTTGAAATATATTTTTTAGAATAATTTAGAATTTTTTTCAATTAATATTTAAAATACTTTCATACTCTATTCATTACTTGAGTTGAAATTATTCTCGATTTCTATTTTGTAGAGATAGTGATGAGCAGTAAATATACTGTTTTATAAGCACAGCTCCAACTCCTCTCCACCTCCGCCTCAGCTTCGACTCAAGTCCGACTCCACCTGACCTTCACCTCCATTTCAACTCAATTAAACTTAAAATAAATATCATATCAATTATGTCGACAATTATTTCAATCGATATTTGCATTTAATTTGTGTTTTATTTTTACACTCAATATGTGTCCAAATATTTCTACATTTATTATAAATGCTTTTTATTTTTGTTTATAATTTATTTGTGAATATATTTCTCACAATATTTATATGTATTGACAATACGATAGTGTATTGTATTATAGATTAATCGTATAATCAATAAAAATACAGTAGAATTGACTTTAAGATCATTTATTTGAACCAATATTTATAGTTATAA
>JAQIWA010000237.1:0-40690 GCA_034693305.1 Eueremaeus valkanovi | reverse complement strand
CTGGTGCTGAAATTGAGGGACTGGCAATGAATAAACGGAAATATCAAAAGAAATAATTATTAATACTTGTCTGCAACACTTAGACCTTAAATATGAGATAGGGTTTAGGCCAACCTCACTAAAAACATGGTCTGTGATACTACAAGGCTGACCTCCACGTGGTGTATCTTGGATAACGCTAACAAGCATTATTATTCATCCTATCAATCCATTGATCTATGATATCTCAACCAAGAAGTCGCTACAATATGATTTCAGAGTTAGGTGTATTCTTAGGTGTATTTGGCCATATATAGATTATAGAATGGAAATGTATTTCAATATATATATACAGTATATACTGTATGTACTGTACATTATTCAATAATTTGCTGCTTAATTGATAGAATGAACAATTATTATAAACTTATATTTGAGAACAATTATCAAAGAGTAGAGCAGAACTGAGGAATTCAACCAAAAATAAGGAATAATTGCAAATTGAATTGTTCTGGTATACATTGCGTTCACTATTTAATTCAATTAAGTTATCCTTTATTTTCTTCAGAACTCTATTCTCTGTCTGTTTATAAGAAACAATTTTAGTTAATATAAAAGTGCAAATAATTGTGTATAATATTGATAAGACATTCAATATTTTTGTTCCTTTTTTTCGATTCATACCAATGAGTAGATTAGCATTGCTTTCGGTTAACGTTTATTAAAATGTGCTGCTATTATACGTAAGAGGATTTCCTCCATACAAGTTGTGCTCATTAGCTATAAGTTTATTAAATTATTATTTGTTCGCTAAACCATTGCAGATATGATTATAATCTGACATCTCTTTCATTATGCAGTCTATGGCAGAGTCATTGTGATTATACACAGAGAACCGCAGAGAACACGAGATTATATTAATTTCACTAATTTTTGTTTGCATTTTATATTCAGAAAAAGCTTTATTTAATTACAAGTTTTTGCTCATAAGTGCAGTAAATAATATTAATAATAGTTTTGAAATATCTCATAATCATACTTGCACATTTTATTCGAACTTGAATACCTTTGCACACATTATTGACTTCGAGACCCATTCCCTGCTAAATTCCAATCAGTAAAGTTCGTAATGAATATTCATTATATTTGAGTCGAAGATTTCAACAAAAAAATTCTTACAATTTTTCTATTTATATATTTTGTTGAATACATTAATTGTCAATCTGTTTGAACTCTAAGACTATTTTCTTTTAACAATATGTATGACTGAGACGTGTCAAGCAATGAGTTTGACTTATGAACTCACAATTTCAACTATACTGCATTGAATAGAGAACCAAGGTTCACATTTTGTGCATCGACGCTCATTAAATATATTCAATAATTGTTTGGTTTTAACATTCAATTTATTCAAAACAACTTATAGTGAATCAGAAAATTGAGATTTCGATAGAGGGGTCCCATTCCTCGGCCATCTCTTTCTCTGTTTGTTCGGCTACGGATTTAAAAAAGAAAATCTGACACAAACTAAGAGACGATTTAAAAGTTTAGAATAACTTAACAAAAATATGTTTAAAACTAATGAATATTTTGAAAATTGTTTGCAAATCAGATGGAAAGGCATCGCCGGTCAAACCGAGAGATGAGTCGGAGAACAAGAACGTAATAGCCTGGATAAAGACGGTATTCCCATCGCAAGACGACGCGAACACATTCCTGAAGTCACAGTTAGAGAAGTTACAAATGGAAAAGAGTGAACACAACTCTAAGACTACACAACTGTCCTCTTGTAAACCCAACTCTTGAACTAACTGTTAGATTAATTTATTCGGATTTAACTTTAGAAACAAAACTACTTAAACAAAAAAAAGACATTAATTAATAATTATTAACACTTTTAGTCATTAAAAACAGTATTATTATTGTTGTTATTATATATCGATATAATTGTTGTATTTATTTGTATTTTTATTTCAAATGTCATATAAAGTAAAACTATTTCTTCAATCTCTCGAGCGATGAAACAAAATGAAAGACAATTAACGCCAAAGAATTTCGAAGAGATCTCTAGTCATATGATAGGAAAAAACGTCAATCAAATTGTAAAAACAATTGTTTGTGTCAATTGTCTTACAGAATACGAAAGAGATTTTCATTATTTTATAAATTCTTTGTTAATTACAAATAAAATATAAAATAATTTTATTTAAATTCGAATAAAATGTCGTTTTTGTGCTCCGTTTGAGCCATGCATTCAATTTATTTAATAATCTATACTTTGAATACCTGTGCAGAATATAGCTTAATAGTATTGTAGAGTAATGTATGAAATGCACTGTACGTACTGTTTGCTATACATTATTACCCGAACCAATTTTGATAAAAAAATCAAACCATTAAAAATGATCGATTTTTCAAAACGAATCATTTCGGAAAGTTTTTACCCTGGATTAATTCCAATAAAATAATTGTATATGACATTGATGACATTGTATCACTCTATTCTATGAGTTAGCAAATTTCAGGGATGTGGAAATCAATGCCTGCGCTCAGTCTATTTTGTGATATAAAAGTGGTGCACAACTACATTGTATTCTAATACTGTACTAACAGTGTGTATACAGTACTTAGTAATCAATCTTTTTGTATGAACAATGTTCAGTCATTTTAAGGCATGTATGGAAGTTTGGTTTCCTTGGCTATATGATCCCCGTCCACACCTCTGGAGAATTTCAGAGAATATAATTTGTTTTAGTGATTAATATTTGTCGTGATTTGGAAAAATAAATTAAAGCTGAGAAGAAACCAACTTATCTGCACTACAGAGGGATTAAGAATCTATTGAATCTATTTTTATAAAAATCAATAAAAGAGAACATTTGAAGTGAAGATTCACTGCTCATCTCTACTACCATTTCATAGCCTCAGTAACCAATGTTTCAGCCGATAAATTGTGTGAAAGAATGAAGAAGTTTAAGGATAACAGAGAATAACAGAATTGTGTAAATAGAATAACTCGTTTAGATCTGAGACAATACGGATGGAACTGAACTCAGGGTCGAAACAATTGCATCGATCGATAATTAGTCTGAAATAAATGACAGGTTTTAAAACAGCATTTATTTTAAGGAATTAATGCCATAAGTATGCCATCAGTTTTGGCAAATAATTAAATATTTTCAGTTCTTTTAAGAATTGATATTTTGAGTGAAATATATGTAAAATCCGTAAAGATTTT
This sequence comes from Eueremaeus valkanovi, assembly GCA_034693305.1. Classification (NCBI taxonomy): domain Eukaryota; kingdom Metazoa; phylum Arthropoda; class Arachnida; order Sarcoptiformes; family Eremaeidae; genus Eueremaeus; species Eueremaeus valkanovi. The sequence goes on along the minus strand of JAQIWA010000237.1, from coordinate 37,473 downwards.
TGAAATTAAAATTATATGAAATTATTGACAATTTATTAACGAATCAAATATTAATAATAAAATTATATCTAAATATCAATGATATTAAAAAGGAATAAAAATTTCAGTAAATCTTCAAAATATTGAAAAGACTAATCGACAATGTGGATCATTTTTCCTGATCTTTTGGGGAAATTGGAAAGTTTGACACAAAGAAAATTGATATTTTGATTCGGCTTAATATCTTGACTAAAAACTTCTCGGATGTCATTTAGCGTTAGAATAATTTATGTCTGGAATAAATCATTGTTTACTAAAAGAGAAGATCAGAACAAGACTTATAAGATTTGAAGCAAAAACCATATAAAATATGACCGGAATATTGCATTTCAAAGCTAATATATTCGATTGGAAAGCAGCTAGATGAAAATATGCCCTATGAGAATATTAAGATCGTAGAAAACTCTGTTATAGTTATTCTCATAATATTTTATGAGATATGAGCAAAAGAAATTGAAACATCAAACCCAGGGTATATTGCAGAGATAGGCAATGGGTCTGACGACAGTGGGCCAGCCAGAATTTTGGCAAAAAGGGGTACAATTAATCAATTTTTGCCCCGAAAAGTACCCCATTTTCGAATTTTTCCGCCAAATCATCGAAAAACAGAGGGTATCAGCCAGCCAAAATCCTAGGGAGGTGGGGGTTAACCCCCTCTACCCCCATTGCTTATCTTTGGTATATTGTCAAACTACCCGTACTATTCTGAATGTCACTGGTTTGAGAATTCTATTCATTTTTGATCCAGACTATGAGACTGTGAGTGCATTTGAATGGTTTGTTGTTACTAAAGCTTATGGGTGAAAATACTCTGTAGAACGGACTTTACCCTGGTTACATTCAATTGATTGAAATTTTTTTGAATATAAAACATTTTTAATATGAAAGTCATATCTCTTGACATAATATATTTCTCAACTTTTAAGCATTCATTTGAAACATTATTTGAGATGTTTTGTCAATTTTCAGTCCATTATCACTTCAAGAGTAAAATATTCTCTCTCTCTCTCTCTCTCTCTCTCTCTCTCACCAAATGGATAAATATCTTGTGTCGGATGAGTTGAAGTATAAAAAAATAAGAATTTGATTTCAAATCATGGGATAAGAAGCAGAAGATCTGATGGAAAAGTGAAATCCAAAACCTTATCCTTAGATAGAGAGAGAGAAACTTTGAATTTAATCAAATACTCGCTATTATTACAAGAGTTTTAGAATTTTCAAGAAAATTAGTTTCTATTGAATTGTATTTTTAATTAATTAAAGACAAAATCATATTAAGAGTCAGTTTTGTGGTTAGCATTGAAATTTGTTCTGGTTATAATTAGACCGTTTTTTATTGGAAATGCTATTGCCTAGTTGAAATTCCTATTTCTGGAATATTTGAGCATGATCATTGATCAGAATAACATAAATTCTTTGAGTTATTCCTAGATATTTGTGAATATTGTCTGAAATGATAAAATGAAAGCGAATTCCATTCCTAAGTATAATATGAATATTTGCTGTCATCTCAATACCAGAGATGTCGATGTCTGTAGAGTAGAGGAGGATATTGGCCTCAAACCCTTGTGGCCCACAAGTTGTGGGTGACTTTTGACAAAAATAACAAAAACGCCTATATTTGACCCAAAGCTCATAAGTTTTGATTGATTGGTCTGATTTGATATTAGCCCCCAGTTCCAAATTAGTCCAAAATGAGCCCCCAATTCAACATTCATTTTATTATATTTTCGACAATTTTTTTGTCGTTAGAGCCAAACTGAGTTCTCTCAAGAATTATGTAATACCTTGCCAATTTTCAAACATAAGGGCGCAGGATTGAGCAAGACCCTTCTTCATTATCTCTACTGAATATTCGCTTTAAGGAGTTATTGCCGTTTAAACGAAGCCATTGTCTGAATATTGGTTTAACTCAAGAATAATATTAAATTTAATGCAATGAACCGTAAATTGAAAATAAGTCCAAATGTTATCCAATCACTCAATGTCTGAAAATATATCCCAAAAGTGTAGAGTATATGCATTCAATATTTATTGTGCTTCAAGTCACTGATGGCCAGAGGGGTTGAATAGACTACAATCCCCTGAATTGTTTGATCGACTGAACCTCAAAGGATTCGAAGGAATGACTGATTTATATGAATTGTAGTCTATTTTTGCTCTGTTTGTATAAACTTCAAAATTAATCCATGCCTTCAATTGAATGCATTCCAAAAGACTATATCACTTATACTCTACTTATAAGCTATTGCTATAGTCTATAGATATTTAAATTAAAGTTTAAATTAAAATTTAAATAGCAACTTGGTATTGCTTGTTATTGTTGAACAGTTATACTTTAAGCAGACTTTATAAAGCAAAGTTGCGATACCCAGAGTATACTTTTGATTGAGAATGATTTTCATTCGACAATAAGTAATGATTTCTGAAAAGTACTGAACGGCAGACGAACTGAAAGAAAACTCAATAATAAAATATCGATCGATATATACAGTACAGTAGAGTAGAGTCAGCTTTAGTTTCTATTGTTTTGAACAATACAAAGGAGAATCGCTGTGTTGGCCCTAATGGTGCAATATGAGACAGGTGCAATATAAGACAGGTGCCTATCGAAATAGGAGGTCTTACTGAAGAATCATTATCAATAATCCCCTTAATATTCCTATGTGTTAGGCACTAGAGGGAGATTTTTGGAAATATTAAAATTTCATAATTTGATTAGTATTAAGACATACCGTACTTGTAATTGTGATTTTAGCTTGCTAACTTTACGGAGAAAAATACAAAAAAATCATAATTTCAAAATAGCGACTTCATTAGTGACTGGTCAATTCAGTCCCTCAATGGCTTAAACGAATACATTTCCAGAAACTCTGTGTTTTGTTTGATTATTCTTCTTCTGAATATCGGGAAAAATAAGGAATAAAAATAAATTCTCAATAGATTCTGAGACATAAACTTCAGTTGGTTTGGCATTATTTCCGTTCTGACAACAACTATAGTAATGGACTTTTATTCGATTAAACTTAAATTGTTGTGTGATTTCCAGTACGTAATTGAACACAACATCCGTATATTTAATCTCTATTTCTGACATCCAATCAGATTATAATTCGGAAAAGTTTGAGATTATTTCCAATAAATCATATTTTGCTATCAATTCATAATTTGATTTTTCAGCAAACTTACAATGATTTCCGAAAATGATATTTAAAATTGAGCCCTAGTTTTAAAGATCCAGATATTAATTTAGTCGAAAGTTATATGAATTACACATATATTAGAATAATTTGTATGTTTTGTGTGTGAGTTGAGAAATTGAGATGGATAAAAAGCTGCGACCCGGCAACTAATGCTAATCTGGATTAATTTATAAGAAATTCAGGAATAGTTTTGATTATAAAATATTGCTGACAACATTTTGGTAATCATTTGTTTGGCGATCATGTGTTTCGTGGCAATGCATGCGATCCTTAAATAATTGAATACAAATATGTAATGAAAAACAATTTATTATTTTTTCAGTCATTTATTTCTTTGGTTGGAATCACGTCTTGACTTCAATTACTCTCGAAATCAAATAAATGATTAAAAAGAAAATTCAAAGTATTTTATCGCAAGTATTCCATACAATGGAAGCGTTCGGCCATTTAGTCCGAATGACACACTCGAGAGGCACCGAATGGTTGGCCTCCTCTGACTCGACTTCACTTTCATTTTGAGTTTCTGTCGTAAAGAATAAAACATTATTTCGAATATAATTTGATTGAAGACAGGTCTCAATTGAATATAAACTTATTTTTAGTAATACTCTATAAATATATCGAATGTATTGTACTTTTAAAAGAGGTGAACAGAAATCAAGCTCAGGATGAATTGTGACTGACTATTGAGTATATCAATACTTACTGTAACAGTACTATAGTATGAAAATATAAGATTGCTTTGAGACAGGTTAATAATACTAGTCTCTCAATTGCCAGTCAAACACTTTGATGCTGACTATCTGACCCCAACATTCTAATTGCTATTCTCTAATTCGGCTATACCTTGCTAACCCTAACTTTCCGCCTCTTTAGTTCCTCACTTCTCTCCAATTGAAAAATAAAATATAATTCATTAATAGCTGTAATGGAGTCTCACTTATGGTCAGTACGATTTCATCTTCTTGTAGGGCCAGTCCGTCGTAATAAAAGAGATCGAATTGCTTTCGACTTTCGATTCGACTTTTGCTGAATAGTACTGAAAAGTGACTCTCACTTAGAATCACATAAATAGGATATTGCGGACACTTGTAATGCGATCCGACCTGTGAACAAATTTCAGTTATTCTTAATTATTAATCAAAAGATTTTTTCATTCTTTTAAAATCAAATAAAATTTTTGTTCCTCAATGTCAGTACCAAATGATTTCAAGAATCTCTTGCCGAGTAATGGTCGGCCTGTTGTCTGATATTGCACTTTACGGCTGACTTATTCAGTTTATGATATCAATAGCTGAGAATAGGACATAAGAAGAATATGTATTATACAAACTGATGGTTTGGCCCAATATATGGATCGCTATAACGCTATAACAAACTCTAATTCAATAAAGAATCGATGATTTGTATGTCACGTATGAAAACGTTATGCGTGTTCCGCATATTTACCACAATCTTATTATTCGTGTTTTCTTATACTAATATCAATACATACTGTACTGTACATACAGTGCAGTACATACTCTGCACTCCAATGCCTCCAATATATTAGTCACTTATTTTCTAGCTTAGCATTTGGTTAGTCCCTTAAGAGTTAGTCTCAAATTGGTTCCCAAAACTCAATTCATGACAACAGATATTGAGTCATACGGTATAGCAGTATATAATTCTAACTTATATACAATTTTAATTACATTTTATGACAAAATGATTAAAAAGTTTTATACATTCAGACTAGAAGTCCACAAAAAGTATGATAATATAGAAAATGTCATTTTATGCAAATTCATATTTTCGCTCCAATTCGATAAAAAGTTGAAAACATATGAAAGAAATTAGTTTAGAAATTGAGTCAACTCTGATCTCTCATCCCCTGAATAGTGAATTAGAAATTTCTTCCAAATATTTACCGAAAGCGCATTTGATTACTCGATGGGAAATAACAAGATATGATTGATAGACAACTACAGTATATATAGAGCTCAGTTGCGTGAAGAAACTCATAAGACATCGGATCAATCAAATAATTTTGGCTAAAACTCAGTCTAAGTGTTATTTTTGAAGTCATTTCGTTTGACTTTCATCATAAAAGTTCTGGCGTTTGGCCGTTGATCGCAAATTATGAGACTCTAACCCAACCCCAACCAACACAATTAAAAGCCTGTAGACATGGTCTGACATCAATAGCAAGACTCGATGAATCGAAATCGAAATTAGACTTATCTCGATTCTATTTAGTCTTAATCAGGATCAATTGTTAAGAAATTGAGTTAAAATCGAAATATTTTGCTTTGGCTACTGGTTTGAACCACTATTTGATCCGTACCCATGTTGTATAAGATATAAGATGTGAGAGGAATCAACAATTTCGAGCCACTCATAGCCTACCCTGACTTCGCCGAGTTTGCACATCTGTATAATGAAACAAAACTAATCGATATATTCGGCAGAAATACAGTAAAGCCTTATTTTGGTTATATAAGTGTCAAAACAAATAACACAAATATATAAATAAATATTTATAGACCACATAAATCGTCTGAACACTCGCCAACAAATAGTAATATTAATAGAAATAAATCAAATGAAATATTAATTATAAAAATAACTGACTTTTAATAATGAAATCTTTTGAGATTTGTGTGAAGTCTTAGTAATAAAATCTAATTTATTCTCTTATTTAATATTTTCCGGATTTAATGCATTCAATGTTTGAATGAATGCATTTCAGAGATACTCTGACAGAAATACTATTTGTTATGGAAATCTAGTCTACGACAAAATTACTTCGGAAGCTCAGCCTTGGATTAAATTTCTGTTAGCCTTATAGAGTGTTTCATTACATTCAATGAATCAAAATAAATGAAAGTCTTAACTGTTTGGCCAAATATTTAGTGAAAATGGTTTCACTCAAGAAATTAATTTAGAAAATCATATAAACGTTCGGCTCTTTTCTGCCAGAAATGCAAACATCAATTAAATTGCAGAAAATGTGATGACTTTGTCTCAAACCCAGAGAGAGTTAGTTAGAGATTGGCCTAACCTGTGATTAATGCTCAAACAGCTTATACCCAATTAAACCTATGGTACCCTTCCAGAACTTGTGGCAAACTATTGATCCAGTCTCAAATGAAAGCCTGGGGTATTCTTTCCAATTGGTCGAGCACACAAGCATTGTTAGAAGAAAGCCTCCAGCAATTCTCCTCAACACAATTTCTTACCCTGTCTACATTATTATTTACATTACCATAGATTATTAAAATATGAAACAGTCTATAAAAATGCACTTTTAGAATAAGTTGTTAACAAAATACAGGAGTTATTGGCTCTCAAAATACAAGCACAGTATGTAAAGTACAATATGTATGTACAGTACTGTATATTTCAAGTAATGTTTACAGTATTATAGAGAGCGCCCAATAGTTATGTATTGATATAATTATTATAATTTGAAGCTAAGATTTAGATCCATCCACCCTATCTATTGTAAGTAGTGATGTGCAAGGGGAATGAGTTTTGAGGCAGGTGCTAGAACCTCCCCTCCCGCCGACATTTTCACGCGAAGTATAAATTCTGCCGATTTTGACCGAATTTCGATTAAATTTAACTTAAATTAAACTATATTTAGACTAAATAATATTTAATCTAGTTCAATTAGGCCAAATATTTACGACCATTTTGTCACTTCTTCCTTTAATACCCCCTAAGTTTTGTGACAAAAATGCTCCATTTTATCCATTCCTATACCGACTGTTTCGACCACCTTGCACATCACATGTAGGATTGACCATAAATTGAATTTATGTTTCACTTAAATAATTTTACAATTATGGCTAATCGTATGGAAAATGAAATACATTTCGACATATTATAGCTACAACTTTACAATAGCTAATACAGTAGAGTATTATCGAAATGAATCTTCTGATTAGAAATATGACAAACAATAGAACTAATAATAAACTGTAATAAAGATTGAAAGCATCTGAAAGGGGGTTAAGCACTGGTTTAGTCGTCTCTTTGTCTGCACAGTATTGGCAAATGACTGATAGATTTGAGTTTATATAAGAAGAAACAAATAAGGGATGAGAAAAATTGAAGTCTTTTCACAATAAATCAAAGAGACGTAAGACAAGAGTAAAGTCGGATAAAAGCAATTTTTGTTATTTTGTTTGACTCTTACTTCAAATGATTTGTAGTGTTCGTGAAGAGACAAAAAGCCGATTTGGGCCGGACTGGAGACCCCGTGCAGTGTTAATGAGTCGCATTGAACATCATTGTTGAAAACGTTGGAAACTGCCCGACCCATCAGAAACAAATTGACCATTTCTTGTGTGCAGTAATTATGTCTTCCAATTAGACAAGTGTTGGGATCATCGAAGTCCAGACGGACTCGACTGCAGCCTCTCGTTAGCAGACATGAGTAGACCAATGATATACAACCAATGCTTTTAGAAGACTATCGAGAATTGAGTTAAAAGTTTAAATTGAATTTGAGAACAGAAAGAGAGCTATCAATAAAAGAAGTGAACTTACATTCTCTAAGATGTTATTGACGTGAATGTGCAGACTCTCATACGAATCAAATTTGTTTATAACTATACGTTCAGTGATTCCGTCGTAACTTATTTCGCTATTTCTCTGCATTACTATACCATTTGTTTCGCTAGAATTTGGTTTTAAGTAAAAAATCAGTACTTTTATCAACATTTTTAAGAAGGGGTGACCAGAATCACAAATAAACTGAAGAATTCAAATAATTATTTCTCAAAACTGTTGGAGAATTCTCAAGAAATATTGTACCCTATTAATGAGATTACCAGGAGGATTAAACTTGGACATTCACTTAAAACGATAAGAATTTGAAATAACAAAAAACTTGATACTACGGTTCAATGCTTTGGTCAAGGAGCATTAAGGGGACATTTTATGTACGGATAAAAATTGTTGATTTCAATCACTTTTCTTGGCCTACCAAGGGATCAAAAACTCATCTATTTTCGAGTCATGTGCTGAATATTGTGACTACCAGTTCTGCACAATGCTATTGTTGGTTTGGCCGCTAATGACTAACCCATTGAAGAAATTGATTATGTGTTGGATAGCTTACTGGGCGACAATAGCACTGGTTTTGCGTCCGATTTTCCATAATATGTTAGAAATAGCTTTTGATAAACAGTTGACTAATAATAAATCACTTGATATTTGCTGCACATTATTGTGGCTGCTGTTGAAGAACAATTCAATGAGTATGTAAGCCTGAACTGATGCCAATACACCGCACGGACCGCCCTTTATAGACAATTAATGAGTTGATAAAAGTTTTGGTCAAAAGGATTATTAGAAATGAAAGCAAACTTCAATAGAACTGACTTTTCTTTGGACTAATCCGTAATCAAGAGATTTATTGGCATTGAATTCGAAGTATTGATTCCTCCACTCATCAGCAAATGGGTTGAGAGCAGAGCCCAGAAGCAGCTCCTTGAGCATCTGCAGGTACAGTATTACAGAGATAATACAGAAAATTACAGTACAGTACGTGTAAATAAGTGAACCTGATAGAAATTGATTCTCTAATTCTGTTTTATGTGAATATCTATTCAATTATTTAGAAAAATATCAAAATTCGTGCCGTTTTTGATAATAAATTCTAATTTATATATAAATATAAGAATTCTGGAAACAGCTTACAATCGCCTGCTCAGCACCGATAGCTTCACCTCTGGATAAGGCGATCGATGATTTAGCTTTACATTTCATATTAGCTCTACTTCTGTAACAATCGAGTTCTGCCAATCCATTGCCATCTTTTACATCTTCTTCGCCGTCACTTACGTCAAGCATTTCAAGGTCTTGACAGTTGATAACCGAAACCTTTTTGATCTAATAGAACAGTAGATCACAAGTAATGCATACATACATCAAACGCAAGGCATTTGTGACAACAGAATACAGAATTCAGTGCATACTAGCCGTGCGTTCGCAATAAATATACGACAGAATTGTACGCAATATACAATAAACTGAAACTTATTTATCATATTTGCTTAAAATTATGCAAATCAGGCAAACAAATAGACATTTAATATTTTTCTCATATTTATCTTCATTTCAGAAAAAAGAGATAAAATTCAGTTTTTATATTAAATTTAGAAAAAATAATAATATTTTTCTTTATCACAGAATGCAATGGAAGTGAAGAAAAAAGTAAAATAAAAATTCTTATTGAAGTGCAATACTATATATACAGTATTTTCCATTGCATAGCATTATTGTGTGATATACTGTATATTTATATATTCCTTATCTAATGTAAGCTTTTAATACAAAATTTTTGTAATATATTTTTGCACAAAAAATAAAATACAAAAACCATTGGAATCCTAAGGAATAGTAAAATGCCTTACCTTTCGAGAATCGATATCATTCTTAACGTTAATGTTCTTCCTCTCCATTGCATTGGATGTAAAGTTATGGTTAGATCTAACGACAAATAGGTTGTTACTCATATCCATTCAGTGAACACCAAATATTCTGTGAAATATTAATGAAAAGATAAATAGTTTTATATAAATAACTGAATCCAGAACTGAGTTGAGTCGAAAAATTGGTTTAACTGAACAAATAATTGTTATGTTTGTAATGAAATAATATAGAAAATGAATATTAATATTAATAATATATGTCATTAGGTCTCCAAAGCAACTGAAATTGAATTTTTTCATCACAACAAATAATTTTATGAGTTTATAGAAAGTCTTTTATAAAATGTTTCACTTAAGACAAAATCGATGGATAAATACAATGCAAACACAGCCAAGGATTGACGGTCTGATCCACGATTTGAGAACTACTAAAAAAGTTATTTTCTACTAAAACTCAAATTTTTAAGGTTTACTCAAGTAGTTTGTCATTAGATTTTTGTTTGGCTAACTTTTAGCTATAATCTAATAGTCTTTATACTCGTATACCGATAACCGAAACTATTTTCTAATATAAAGCAAAGAATATTATATATACTTTACTTTTGGGATTAAATAGTGAGTGAATTAAATATAAATCAAATATAAATTGAGGCTAAATTCAATTTAAGTTTTCACCGGCTCATAAATCATGAAATATTAATAGTTTGAACTCTTTCTAATCGATCCAATAAATAACTCAATGAAAACAATAATTAATGAAACAATTATTTGAATTTAAAAATGAAATTCAATACAGAAGACTAGAATTCTTTAAAATTCAGTTTAAATTCTAAAATTTTTAACCAAATTATAACAATTCTGTTGAATAATATTAAAATAAATTGATTTCATATATTTTTAGTGTAGATTTAAAATCGCTTCGTTGGCTAATAAACCAGAAATTGAATACAGTATTGAATGAGTTAGCGCTTGAATAGTGACTACAGTGTACTGTAGAGTGGAATCTAATACAACATTAAACAGAATTTTGCAACAAAACAGGAATTCCACACATGAATAGAGTTGAGGTGAAAATTGTTGCCTCAAATCATTTCAATTTTATTAGATTTTTATGAATAGATTGAGTGCTTTTAAGTTTTAAAATATTTAGATTCCATTTCTTTTGTGTAGTTTTTATTGCAATCTAACTATAGATAACTTTCAAAACTAAAGGAATGTCTATATCAAGAGCCGGGCATTCGGTTTGACATCCAATCAATACAGTATTGTTTGCTTGCATTAAAATTAACTTATGGTTCAAATCATTCAATGCCTTGATTTTAGAGGATTTTTGCACTCGGAATGCTAGAGTAAAGGATGAGCCAGATCAGATCTGAATTAAAAAGCCGTTGATTGCAGTATATCTGACTTGTGAGTCAATACATCCTATAATCTGATTGATTGGCCCTCTTATGGAGTCGATCTGTGGCTCAAATGCGCGCAGTTTAACACGTTTTAGAATCCGACCAAAACCGATACTGTATGACCCCATCCCTCCCCCAGTGGTGTTCGCAAACAGTGAGAACTGAATACCCAGTTAAAAACTGGAACCGTTCTAACCGACCGCAAGCGTAAAGTGCATCTATTGTATAGTTTGGATCCTATAATACCTGTACATATAAATGAGTGGATATTTTAAACAATAATAACTAATAATAATAACAATAATAATAACAATAATAATGACTGTATTTATTGGAATAAAACTCTGTTTAACGATACGATTGATAAGAATAATGTAAACAAAATATAATATATTATATAAATGAAAACCAATTTATAAAAAAATCATTTGTTTATTGATCTGAGCAAAAGATTAACAACTTTTCAATACATTCAATGCATAGCTCTTTAACTGTTATATCAAATAAACTCTATTTAGAAAAATACTCAACAAATAAAAAGTTATTAATAATAATATTTGTCTAAAAATATTTTGTTATATAATTAAAAATTATTTCAATCAATGCTATCATTATTTAATCGATTATCGATTTGAGAGTAAGTAATGAGAAAATAAATGCCTATAAAATAGAAATCAAGAATTCGTTTCAACGGTATTAGAGTTGAGGAAAAACTAAAACAGAGTATAAGTTGAGTTCACCAGTGAATAGATAGTCAGAACAGTTTTGCGAAACTATTTTCAATTGAATTTCGCCAAAACCAGAGCCACTCGACAGGGAATGTAAACCATTAGTGAGTTTCGTCTGCCATTCCAGTGCTCATTGTATGTGAAAAAGTCTGTCGACCGGTCCAGACGTGAATGTCCCCCAAACTGGGCCTCATCGGAGTCGAGCACAATCCTGTACTTCCCGGGCTCTTCCACTCCCACTCTATAGTCGGGAAAACTTTTTGTTGGATTGAAATTGAAAACAAACAAAAGTCCGGCCCTTTCGAAGACTATGGTCTTATCGTCTTCGTGTTTGGTCGACACATATCCGCCTATCAGTCAATCGATAACAATATTAATTCGAATTAATTCTAATCGGTATTCGACTCAATTGGGTCTTAGGCTTACTGTGCGCTGAAAGCCATTTGTACTTGTCTTCCAATAAATTCATTTCTCGGTCGAAGTTACTGAGAAACTCATATCTGAGTAGCTTATCGTCAGTCAGGTTCCACTGTCTCCTCGCGTGATGGAAGCTCTCATTGTTGCCGACCCGCGGGAAGTCCAGCCATTCCGGGTGACCGAACTCGTTGCCAATGAAGTTAAGCCACGCCTCGCCTCCTATTCGTTGCAAACAATTATCACAAAATATTTCTATGAATTCGTGGAAATAAAGGGTAAATCAGAGGAAGAGTCGAACCCAACGAATGTGTCAACAGTCGGATCATCTTATGTAAGGCCAGTCCGCGGTCTATAATGCCGGTCAACGGAGATGTCTTCGACATGAAGTCATACATTTCCTTATCCATGAGCCAAAAGGCGAGTGTCTTATCGCCTACCAGTGCCTGATCGTGTGACTCTGCATATGCAACGGTCTTCTCCTGCCAGCGCCTGTTCGTCAGAGTGCGCACAATGTCAGACATACTCCAGTCGTCGTCCGACTTGTGCTTAAGTATTTTGATCCACATGTCGGGGATAGCCATTCCCAACCTGTAGTCAAAGCCTCCGCCGCCCTCTTCCACAGGTCTACAGAGCGCAGGCATTCCACTCACGTCTTCAGCAATAGTGACGACATTGTCGTAGTACTTGTGCAGCACATGATTAGCCAATTGCATGTAATTGAATGACTCGGTGTCGGTGTTGAGTCCGAAATACTCATTGTAGTCACCACTGAATCCCTGTCCCATTCCGTGCGTGTGATAGAGCATCGAAGTGACGCCATCGAACCGGAAGCCATCGAACTGATACTCATCCAAATACCAGCACAGGTTGGACAGCAAGAAGCGAAGGACTTCCCACTGAGTGTAGTCGAACAGACGTGAGTCCCATAAGTCGTGAAAACCTTTCGATTGTTTTATAAATTAATACAAAAATCTGTTTTCGACTCAAAACACAATTATCTCAAACCCCTTCCGCTTGAGTGGAAAAAACAGCCGTCCGTTCCGTCGAATTTGTTGAGTCCGTCCAAAACGTTTTTGGAGGCGTGAGAGTGAACGACGTCTAACAACATGTAAATGCCATTCCTGTGCGCGACGTCTATAAGGTATTTGAGCTCTTCTGGAGTCCCGTAACGGGAAGAGGCGGCGAAGAATGAAGTGACCTGGTAGCCGAACGAGGCGTAGTACGCGTGCTCCAGCACTGCCATCAACTGAATGGCGTTGTAACCTGGGGTGGCCCGAATGGGAACAGCAAAATGGTTCGGTTTAGTTGATATGTACAGAACCCATGGAAGAGCATAGACCAGCACAGCAGTGCAGACCACATCTACCAGCCCTACTCTGCCCTGCCCTGCCCTGCCCAGCCTTACCTTGCTTCTTTATCCGTGGGATGACATTGTCGGCGAACTCTCTATAGGACGCGATTTTGTAGTCTTTGGAAGCAATGCCTGAAAGACAACGAAACACAACATTCGGTTAGAATCGCAACAAAACTAATGAACAGATGTTTGAGAGCAGTAGTGCTGTAGTGCTGACCGACGTGTGCCTCATATATCCTCATGTTTTCGGGCGCCTTAGGCTTCTGGCTCTGAAAGACATGCCTTTCATTGTGGGGTGGATTCCAGAAGACGTGGTCATAGAGTGTAACGCCCGTCGATTTGGGCGGTTGTACTACATATGTGGCCCACGGGTCCAAACGGTCAGCCATTTCGCCGGTCTTTGTCAGCACAACTAACTTCACTTTCGACAGGTGTTTGATCGCCGGCTGGCCATCACTGGTCGGCCCAATAGTCAGTTCCCATTTGCCGAAATCCAGTTTCTTGAACGGGTGCGACACTCGGTTCCACTCATTGAAGTCACCCCTGAGGAAGAGGGCCTCAGCCCCCGGACACCACTCCAGACAAGTTATACTGTTATCTGCGTTCACATGAATTCCGAACTTCTTATACGAACGGATGAAGTCCTCAATACCTATGGTTTGGATTAGTTTTTGCATTAAATTTGAAATTAATATTAAATTATATAAAAAGTTCTGAAGTATTGAAACAGAGATTAAGTGACAGAAAGAGTCGACACAAGAGTGAACATCAATTCAAGTGATGCTTAAGAGTCAAAGACAAGAGAAGAAGAGAAGAGACAAACCATCGAAGTCTATGAATGAGAGAACGAATTAAGCATTATATCCAATAGAGTGGAGAGGAATGGGAACTGATTTGGAAAGTGATCGACAGTTTGTTAGAACAATAGAGTATAGTATTAATGGTTTGTCAACTGTTCTAATGAGACAATTGGTGGCAAACCTTCTGATTGGTTGATGCCATTCAGTAGATTAGAGAACTCTCGATATCTTCTGCGTATTTCGTGTTCGTGAAGACGTAAATAGCCGTCAGAGTCGAGCAGATCATTGATCTTCGGCACCGGCACTGACATCACATCGCCTGACATAACTGTATCGACAACTTATGGCACTTAAGAACTGAACACAACTTAACTCAAGTGAACGCAAACCAACTATTGGACTGACTCTGGACTTGTGTGGACACGACTGGGAAAGGACTGGCAGTGGAGTGACACTGGAGTTGAGTGTCGATTGAATTACTGATCGTTAATAGTCTAACAGCGCTTATAGAGCGCTAATACAGCGCTTGTACTATAATATTCATATGGATTGATAGCATCGATGCGTATATCACGTGATATCATATAAACTTGATTTTGAACTCAAACTCAGAATCTATTGAATAGTTTGAAACTTTTCCTTTCATTCCCTTCCCTCTAGTCTTCTCTAATCAGAAGGTCAGGCCTTCGATACCTAACTGTGATATAACTGAATATAGACTTCAAGGTCTCATTCAACACAAATCGATTCATACATATTTGTGCCCCAAATATATGAAAGTTCATATCATTTCAGATAATATTTGTTTAAAATAATGGCTTTTAGTCTCAAATATTAATTATTATTATTAGTTATAGAACTGAATCGACCTTTAAATGTGTCTCTAATGCCAACATACAGTCAAATCTCAGTTATACTGCATTCCATGATAGGTTCGGGCACATTATGTCTGCAAACTTGGTAGAATAGATTCCGATTCTATATTATGTACCGGAATATTTTTCTTCTTAAATATCTAATTATCAAATTGAGCTAAACTTGATTTTCTGTTAACATACATTAAATTTATATTTGACTGTATTTGCGGTATATTTGAAATTCTTGTCGTCTTAATAGTAATGCTATGGAATGGCATAACTTAAGCCATACTGTCGTATGAGTTACGCCTTTAACCTAAAAATACTTTATTAAAAAATACTGTTATATGGAATGCGCTTATACTGTAGTCTGACTGTCAGAATACAGAACCGGTTATCCAATGGTAAGCCATCGATAAGTCAAAAGGTTAGCAGAAAAACAACAGACTATATGTGTCAGACAGAAGAGAAACTATTCGTTGTCTATGTGTTGAGTGAACGCGATATAAGACTTTGCAATACATGAGAACATATGCTCTCTTCAAATGATTGCTGAGATTTTTGGCGCAAAAAAAGTATTGTCTCTAATGTCCGATACGTTTGCTTTGATTGGCACTCAATTCACAGTGAATTCAGATTCAGATTAGTCTAACAATTATTGTGCGAATCGTTTGCAAACAAATGAATGGATTGACCGCTAAATGGCTGTGAAATCGATTGAATCGACGTTTTGTTTCCAATTCCTCAACCGATTCATTGGTCTGAAGGCCGAGACTATCGAAACACTTGTGGCCAATGACTACGACTCCATAGAGTCGTTGCGGTGTTTGGATCTGACTCTGGATTTGAAAGATTTGCCGAACATATCAATGGGCCAGAAGTCGATTCTCAGAAACGCTTTATTGAAACTCAAACAGGAGTTCGAGCGTTGGATAAGCGAAGACATGGATCCGCTGCCAATGCTTCGAACCCCGACTAGAGATCTGAATCTCATATCGACGCCAATCCGTGACCACAAGGATTGGATGAATCCGTTCGTCAAAAATAACGATTCGTTCAATGAGTTCATCGAAACGGCTATAAAGGATAGCATTAAAGGACAGGCATTGCCTCAAAGCCCCGCTTCTAAACCCGATGCCAGTCCTGTGAACAACAGAACTGATGGCCAGTCAGTCGATAGCGGTATTAACCCTCACTTTTTGTCGGAAGTGCTTAACCCGAGTCCCGCCAAAAGAAGTCGTCGTTTGGACACCAAAACCAATGATATCTTCAAAGAGAAGAATAAAATGGTTTCAAAGAATCCGAACGAAAGAAAGTCTTCGGAAAAGAAGGAAAACATTGAGAAGAGCTCTCAGAATGAGATCCAACGGAAAAGAAAAAGAAAGAAATTCTTGTATTCGTTCAGTAGTCGGAGGAATAGGAGTCGAGTGAAAGAGGAGAGAGAAGACGGCTATCGAGACAACAGTGCGGAACAGTTGGGCCGAAGTCTACACATTGACATCGACAGTGAGACGACACTCAATTCGATTTCAGGACAGGAATCGGCTGCAGAAGAGGAGTTAATCGCTGGACACGAATCGGACAGTCATTCAATCGGAGGTAAAATATTGAATGAATTATTGATTTGTTTTGAAATTAATTTTGTTTTTAAAGCCAATAAAAAGAGGACTAAAATGATTGCGAAAACCACTGAAAAGAAAACAAAAGTTGAAAAGAAGGGGAAGAAGAGCACAGGTAGTAGTAGTACCGGTAGTACTCCGATCAATGCGGACTCGAAGTCGAAAAAGCTGGAGATTACAGGTCTTCTTAAGTCATGTTCCGAACGCCTGGAACTAATCGAAGATATTGAGTGGTCGAGTGCACTGAACAAGGAGTTTAAGTGCATTGCTTTGGATGGAGTAGTCGTTCCATTCGTTTCTTGCAATTCATGTCATTCCAGACAAAAGAGTCGAATATTTGTCAAAAACATCGGAAACCTTAGAACTCATTTGAAAAGCTGTCAAAAACTATTGGTTCCGAACGACTCCAATGGTTCGGTTGAGACACAACTCGAAACCCCCCAAAGGAGTGAAGAGAGAGGATCAGGAGATGAGAGGGTATCCCAGAGTACGAGTGCAGTCCTGGGCTGTAAGAAAAGAGGTATTGTTTTGTTGTATTCGTTTAAAACTTATGTTTTATGAAATGGATAATGGATTCTGTCTTTAGGCCGACCACTCAAACGGCACAGCAGTCAGTTGGATGAGCTCCAGCTTATGAAGACTGTATCCATACCACAGATACTTCTGACACAATTGCAGTTCAAATGTGTTGACGACAGCTATTCAGTCGATGTGTCCGACACTGGCAGTGGAAATGAAAGCCATTTCGTTGTCAGTAATTATAGTCAGGCCTTAAAGGAGAGCCGACCCAAGAAAGAGAGTATAGAAGACCAGAAGCGCTACAGATGTGAGTTCGAGGGCTGTCAGTTCGCAGCCATATATCCATTCAGTTTAGAACAGCACAGAATCAAACACAAAGATAAGGCACAGAATAGAGTGAGAAAAGAGGGTAAACTCAAAGAATATTCTGTTCTCAAAGGTATGAATAATATGATCGCCAAACATATGAACCGATCGACAGCTAAACAAAACGAGTCCCTAATGTCTAACTCACAGTCAGACCAAACTGTTTCCCAAACAAACTCTGATACAAACCAGAGTTCAAACCCAGTAATCGTTTGCGACTCCGAAGACAACAGTTTTGTTTGCGATTCAGACGATTCTCTTAACCAAAACAATATTTCTTTGTCACCGAATAGACAGTCATTCGAATGTCAATCACCTGATTGTAACTACAGATCCAAATGGAAACTAAGTGTTAAACAACACATGCGTTCATATCATAACCTATTTATCGATCGACACAACAGTAGCGAAGCTGATGACCAAAAGGGCTCGAATGAGAACAAATCAATCTCTGAGAAGATTGTCGACAAAATCCACAAATTAATCAAAACTAACAAAACTAATGAATAATAGCTTAGAATATAAAACAGGTTTTTCGACAAAATCTTCGATTTTCTATTCATATCATATTATATACTCTTATCTCTTGTCATAGCTTTTCATTTGATTAATAATTATTATTACCGTATATTCAGTCAATCAATCAATCAATGCTTATGTTTGATTCATTCGGCGTTTTATTGGCTTATAATTCAATTAAAGCCAAACTTAATATTATTTTTATATACTTTTGTCTGCTTTCAACTCAACTGTTAGACCACTTAAACAAATCGATTCCATTAATCCATATATGACTTAATGACAACATTTTGATTGCTTTTCATTTTGTATCCTTAAATGTCATTCAAACAAAATTATATTCAATAGAAAACATAACTTTTTTTTGTTTAAATATTTGAAACTTATCACTAAAAATATGACTTTTTTGAGAACTTTTTTTTGCAGATCTTTTTTTAGACTCAATTAATCAATAATTTATTCGTAATATATATATAAATCATTTAATGATTCGTTTGTATTAATTATATTCTGTTTTAAACACTTAATTAAAAAAATTATTGAAAAAATATTTCTGTACTTTTGATATCATAATAATTGGCCGCACAAGAGGTAGAGACGACAACCTACAAATGAACACTAAAATCGACCCCCGGGTGCAGGCAATCCTATGCAGAGGACGTCAAAGCAAACATTGTTGTGATCTTTACAAAAGTTGGGCCAAAGGTCGGACAGGTTTCTACTGTTTGCGCACTTTTGCTCCTTTTTTGAATCGTATTTGTGGGCACTTCTGGTGTTTTGCTTGTAATCACTACTTAATGAGTCGATTAAACTCTTTAATCATTGATTTCTAATCTGTTCTCAAGTGCTTTGCTTTTAGTTTCCAATGTCTTAATCATCCGATTGTTCTAAACATTAAGTTTTGTCCGAAGAGTGGATTCAAAGAAGTAATGTCTGAAAGCATTTGTTGACGTAATCATTGGACAAATTCATTCATTTCGTCATTCATTTCGATATGAATTCAATTTATAAATAAATAATTTTGTTTGCATTTAATTTCAATAATTTGTTTGAAAGTATGGATAGAATTGACGCCAAAGTAATGAAAATATAAATAACTGTTTGATTTGTCTGAATATCAATACTAATAATTGGTTTGCATTTCAGATCAAAGAATACAAAGTTTTGGACTACGAGTTGAATACTATCAGTAAGAATGCGGTAATCATTAGATGATTAGATGATTAATATATTGAACACATATTTATTGAATTGAATTCATTACTAATCCATTGATTGCTTTCTACGCCAACAGAGAGTATATACAGAACAGGAGAACTCAAACCTCTATTTCCTTACGACTCAAACCAAAGCTAAAGAATATCTCAAAAGTAGTTAAAAATTGAAATCAATTTCCTATAAATATTTGTTTACAAATATTTGACTTTATTTTCAGAACAATTGACACAAATAGAGAGCCAAAGGAAACGAATGGCAAAGAAGTCTTAAGACACGGATTCATATGATATGATCGAAAATACATTTTTAACACAATTTCAATAATATTTGAATGAATTCCTAATTTATTGTCAAAACATTTTCACTCATTGTTTAAAATAAAAGTTTTTGAACTCATTTCATATGAATTGTCAATTGTGTGCAAAACTATCCTTGAATTCAATTATTTACAACAATTTCAGTTCAGATCTGAAATTCAGTTATCCCTAACCCATACTGTCATACAGTCATACTGCCTGTACTAGACTCTGAAAAACTCGTCTTGGACAGGAACGGAACAGGATAAGAAATTGGCGTTCCAGGCAGGAACAAGACGGGACAGGAAAAGAAAAATGTTTAGTTTCTATAGGGATAGAAGACCCGGCAGGAACAGGCAGGAAGAGACAGCAAATCTCCTTCTAGACCAAGACCAGGACAGGACAGGAATTGACTTGGACAGGACAAGACGGGACCGGATTGAATTTGTTGTGTTTTTTCAGAGTCTAGTCTGTATTGTCTGTACTATCTGTGCTGTCAACTCAATCATCTATTGCTACTGTAATTCAATGCAATCGTCTGAATGGTATGCATGAAACCCATTGACTCAGACTTATACTGCAGATCATAATTATAAAGAATTGAGTATTTATTAAAGTAATTATCTTTTCGGACATAACTTGCAATTAAAATAATCGATTGTTTTCTAGAATTCAATTCATTAATGATTTAATGATTCAATCCATACATTGAGATCGCAATCAAATTACTCTAACCTCTCGAATGTTCAACTTTTAAGGGAAATCTATTCATACAAATATACGCACCGATGGCTTCAAACTATCAATTAATTCATTTAAGTTTATTTAAATTTATTTTTCTATTAAAAAATTCCGTTCAATAGTCGTCTCTAAATTATTTCGGGTTTAAATAAAACAAGAGATCGAATGAATGAATACTTTTAGTCTAACTCTCAAAAGAAATGCAGTTTTTATTAATCAAATAATTTTTTATATTCTTCACGAAAATGATTGGAAAAAATCTTTATTTAAGTATTTTTTCTTCAATTTTGGTCACAATTATTATTGGAGTCAATACTCAGAGTGTCAATAATAGACTTCTGAGGAATGAGCACCTGTGTCATTTAAGTCAAATGGAGATATGTATGGAAAATGTTAATAAATTGGGTAAAGAAGCCAATCCTACGTCTATTATAGCGACAGAGAATGGATTCAAAAGACTTTGTCGGTTAGTATTATATAATACTCTTGTATTCATTAATTCACTGTTATTTGGAATAATTATTCAATCAATTCATTGCATATTTTTGTTTCAAAAGTGTTATCGAAGAAGATTTTTTTGGATGTATTTCTGATTACATGAATAGATGTGGAACTCCTATGTATAAAGAGATGACCAAGATTCTTATCGATCACATGCTAAATCATGTCAAAGATATTTGTGACAAATCAGCCTTTAGGACAGGTTTGTAGTGATGTTTACAATTATTTAATGTTTACAAAAGCTTAGCATTGAATGAATTGAATTTTTAAAAAATAGAAAACTCATTTCATAAGAGCAGTAGAGGACAGATAATGAATGTCAATCTTGAGCTCCTATTGAGCACAACATTTCTTTTCTCGTTAATCGCTTTTTAATTAATCTAATTATAGGATTCGCTGAGAATTTTATACTCAATTTTCAAACGCAACCAATTTTAAAATCAAATAGAACCCGGGGCTAAATAAACCAACTGAAGATAAAAATCATTATTAAATGAATAGAATTGAAAATCAATTAAATCTGCATTAATGAACAATTATACTTTTCACCCATGTGCATTGGATAACAAAATCTTTTAAGATATAAAATTAACCTGAAATTCATAGAGACCTGTCCGTAGAATTTTGACTGCTTTCCAAAATATGGCCAAGCTATTGTGAATATTTGTGAATAAGCGTCATTAGAGTTAGGTTTTGCCGAGAACATTCCCTCAAAATAAAACCATCCTAGTTGTCAAGCTCAGTTTGTACCATGTGCATCTCTGATCTTATAACAGTCCTAAATGTGGTTAATATTCAACAGAGCTTATCATTTTCTTTAATTGGATCTACATTTTGAGATTAGTTCAAAATCTATGTTATTTTTTGTGTTCATTTGTCAACTCTTCAAGTTTGACACAGCATTGCCGGAACACTAACTCCACTCCAATGCCATACAATTGATACAAAACTAATGTATTTAACTGTATTTCTATTGTGTTTATTGAGTATAATTGGGTTCAAAATCTATTTATGGTTTTTGAATCGCATTGAAACTCATCAAAGATTCATTAAGAATGGCATCGATGGCCCCAAACCTTCACTAATTTCTGGAAATTTATATGAATTGAGACAATATTCAGATCCGAACATCAAAATCGATGAATGGATTGAAAGATACGGAAATATTTTTGGATATTTTTTAGGCGATATTCCGATATTAGTGATCAATGATTTAGAATTAGTTGAAAAGATATTTATCACTAAAGGCAGTCAACAATTTGGTGATAGGCCTCCAAATTTCATTGACGCCAAACCTTTCGTCGATTCTTTGCTTTACTTAAGAGGCAATCGTTGGAGAAGTGTTCGCAATGTTATGAGTCCTGCATTCAGTCCCAACCGAATCACTGCTTCAGAATTGACTGATTGTATGACTATTTCTATTCAAAAGTTTATTTCATGTATCGAATGCTCCGAAGAGTCAGTGATCGATGTGGAGCACCAGATGCAAGCCATCACTTTGAACATCATCTGCAAGAGTGCCCTCAATTTGAATGACAATTTGGATCCGAAAATAACTGAGCGCTTAGTGTTGGCTATCAATGAGTATTTAAACTTTGCAATGAATCCGGTCGTACTGTTGGCCCTATTCTTCCCGTTTTTGAGATCTATTTTCAAATTTATTAACAATTATTTAACGGCTGGCCGTATGACTGATATGATTGTAAAACATCTCAACAAAAGAATAACTGAATTTGAAAGCGAAGACAAAAGTTATTCAAAAGTCGATAGAAATCTATTGAATTCACTCTTTAAGTGTTATTCACAGCAAAAATTGAGCCGAAATGAAGTCATAGCAAACGCTCTCATAATACTAATCGCTGGCTATGAGACCACATCTACGGCTTTGACTTTTACTCTATATTTATTGGCAAAACATGAGTCAATTCAGGATCAGTTGCGCGAAGATATTGCTCTGAATGGACACAAATCACAACTTTTGGAAATGGTTTGGAACGAGTCGTTGCGCTTATATCCGCCGATCACTGGATTTGTGACTCGAATCGCATCAGAAGACACAACTATTGGAAACTTATTTATAGAAAAGGGAACTGTAGTCCAGGCACCAGTTTGGCAAATGCACCACAACCCGAATTTATGGGCGAACCCATTCGAGTTCGATCCGCAAAGATTTTCGCCGCAAAACAAATCCAGTATTAATTCAATTGCATTCCAAGCGTTCGGTTTGGGTCCGCGTTCTTGTATTGGCCAACACTTCGCTAAATTGGAAGCAATGCTAACCTTGTCTATGATTTTGAATAAATTCAGAATTGAATTCTGCGATAAAACCACCAATTCTTTAGAATTTAGATGTCCCACCGGGGTTGTTATCAAACCAAAATCACCCCTTTATTTAAGATTCGTTACAATTATTTAGAGTTATATGATATGAAGAGAGTGTAAAATATGTACTGTCCTTATAAATGGTCTCATTTTTGTTGAATTTATACTATTGTTCCAATAATCAAAATATAATTATTTCTAAACAGATCTCTTGTCTGTGAGTCCATGTCTTCACGAGAAAGTCCTATCACAGGTCAGTTTTGGCATATTTTGTATTTTATAAAAGAAGAGTATATTTAAAGAAATAATTATTTGCTTTGAATGACTACAGAAATCATTTAAGAAGAACTGCAATAATCCTTATTATGCGCTGACAATAGACTCGATGCAGAAGAACAAAACCGTTAATATAGTGAATCAAATCGATATGACTTGTTGTGGATTCAGACAATGGGAAGGATGTGCTCTTCCGGTCATAGAGAGCAAGTGCGGCAATAAAGGAGTCAAAGCATTTCAAGGATTGATTCACAAAGGATTGGGTGATTTCACAGAATTCCTGTGCAATAGAAAGCAATATTACCCGAACTCGAACTCATGTAAAAGCTTTTATAATTCAAATCTGAATTTAGTCAACTCAGCGAACATCGAAGCCTTGGGTTCAATCAATTTGTTAAGATTTTTCTCTTTCCTCATAAGAATTGACGAATAATTCTAAAAATATTTTATGTAAAGAATAAATGATTATTAAAACAATTATTTTTACTCAAACTTTATATTCATTAAAGAATTTCCAAACGATCGCAAATATTTGATTTATGATTTATGGCTTATTTATGACCACTTTATTTGCGTAAGCATTACAAGAAAAAAATTCAATTATTTTATTGACATTATATTCCAGTTTCTTAATTGTTAATCAAATACCGGTTATATATAATGTCAATAATAATTATTATTGTTTACCACAAAAATGAGAAAACAATTAATAACATAAAACTTCACTGTTTTTAAGTAGAATTTTGAAGTTTTTTTCTTTATTATAAGTTATTACCAATGCTTTCAGGTTTCAAATATCAAGTTTGTTCTGTTCTTGAGCTCTTTTACGAACTAATTCACTAAAAAAGGAAAAATTGTAGTAAAATAAAGAAACAATAATTATAATAAAAGTCCCAAAATGATGCTGGCTATCATATAAATTGCAATTCTCATATATTTATGCGAATTGTGGTAAATATAAAAGATTTATTCGACATTATTCACCAAAAAATAAATTAGTTTTCAGCTTTAAATGAATAATTGAAGGCTTTTTGAATTTTGGGAAAATATTTAAGAGGAAAGTAGTTTATCAAAGGCTACTTAAGTATTAATAAATTTCTTGTGGAATAAGTTGTTGTAATCAAGTTATAAGATATAAATTAACTTTAAATACAATACTGGAGTTCAACACATGATTCTAGTCCTTGACTTATAAATATTTATTTAGTTTTTTACAATAAACTTAAAAATATGATTACATGTATTGATTGTTTAACTCTTCACATAATGATTGTAATCATTAGTTGAGAATAGCTTTTGATTTCGAAAATTCAATTAAAGCATAGAAAACAAGTTAATGAATGCACAGATATTTCTATAATTCTTGTGAAAATTGACTCAATATTATTGAGGAACAAATGTTTTAAGAATATAAGGAAAAATTCCCGAATTCTCAGATTTAATTTGATTATAAATATAATACTGAACTTAATTGAGTTTATATTTTATAAAAGATAATTCACTTACTATTGTTGTAGAGTTTCATATCTGTGCGAGTAGTCTAAGGTTCTGGTTCACAATGAAACTCAAGCGTAAGATTTTTTGGTATCTTTACTCAATTATTGAAACTTTTTTATTCGACTTTTGTTTTGGATCTTTTTTAGGGATTTAATTAATGTTGAGATTATGTCTGATTTTAAATATTAGTTTAGTATTCTATTCATTCTTATATTGGATTAGATTTATCTTAATTTTGCTTTTGATTCATACATTAATTGTCTCACAAATCGATGCTTTTAATATTTGCAGCCATTTTCGCCGTTTTATTACTTGTTGTTTGTGTGGCTGACGCACAGAGACGTCGAAACCGGAACCGAAAAAATAAAGGAACGGCTTGTCATCTGAAAGATGTGGAAAAATGTTTGGATCCTTTGCAAGCACTGGGCAAAGGCGAAAATCCAACCGCCATTATTGCCACTTCTGAGGGACTGGATAAGTTTTGCAGGTATTCATCCAATCATTTTCTGCTTCACTTTTGAACTTTTATTCAGAGAATAATTAAAAATAATTACAATTCAAATCGCGTTAACTAATTATATAACCCATTCATTCATTGAAATAATTAATAATAAAAACACTGATAATTGAAACGTTTTGATTGATCTGAATCCCTATTCGTGATAATGTGTGCAAGTAATATACAAGATTAGCAATTCAATTATGTTACCAGCATCATACTGCATTGTACTGTATACGCATCTATTTATTCAAGAGCCAGAACATTTTAGAATAAAATACTACAGTATATGCCTTATTAGTAACTATTACCAAAAAAAAGTTATGAGTACTGCCTGTTCTTTACCAGAGATGCGGAACAGGAGAGTTTATATATGCTATAGAATTCGTTCCAACCCCAAAATACTTCTCTGATTCTGAACAGTTAGAGCTTATATGCCTTCATTTTTGACCGGGAACTTATGCCATCCTGTCTTTCATTCATCTTTAGTATCTCTGACAATGTTCAGCTGCCAAATGAGCACCTTGATCCCTTCATAATCTCTATCTCTATTTTTCCGATAATTGTTGGTTTTTATTCAAAACATTTTTAATTTTCTTCTAATTTATGGAAAATGACAGCACTATCAGAAGCAAAGTGGCCGGGTGTGTCAAAGACTACTTCAAAAAATGTGGAACACCTTTGCACCGAGAAGTTTCCGGTTTGGTTATGGATCAGGTATTAAGTCATACAAACGATATTTGTAATAAAGGACCCAAAAGGGAAAGTAAGTATTGATATATAATGAGTCCATTCAAACAAATCAATTAAATATTGAGTCAAACACTTATAGAGCAGAGAATTGCGAAAAATAATTAATTGATTGAATGATTGCTTAAAGAATTCCTGAAGTCGTCTCCGTGTCTGCACGAGAAGGTCTTGAGCCAGAAGGCCGTCAAAGAGGACTGTAATAACAGATATGTGGCCACACTTAATAAGGCGGCCAAAGACAGAAACGACTCCATATCTGGCGTTTGCTGTGGCTATAGATATTGGGCCGACTGTTCGGTAAAACTCATCCAATCCGAGTGCGGAGAAGCCGGTGTCGAGGCGTTCGAGTTCTTTATCCACAAGGGTTTTATGGACTTTCCGAACCTGACCTGTCCTAAAGACCTGTTCATTTCGACATCAGAGCAGTGCCAGAAAATTATTGCACCCAAAGGCAAAAAAGTCAAACTGAATCTCGGAGACAATGGGGTGGGCAGATACAACGTGGCCAATATGTTCTCCTGGATGTTCCAGGTGTAAATCCATTTTATATCCGAGTCTATGCAATCGATTCGAAAAAGCATTAATCGAATCGATAATTAGTTATTCAAATGAATTGATGGCATATTTATTGATATAATTGTCTGTATTTATAATAATTAGAACTTATATTATGTGAACGTCTTTTTGAACTATATTTTCACAATTATTCGTGAAATTCAAAATCAAAACACAAGTATTAATACGAAGAAGTCATATATACTGATAAATACTATCGTAGATCAGATTGCAATCTAACAGCAAAGTTCAGTGAATTGTTGGTTGAAGTTGGGATACCTTGGGATTGAGATTAGGTTTTTCTAAATTTTGATTTTTCAATTCAGAATTGTTTTGAAATAAGTGCGAATCAAATGGAAAAATAAAGTTCAAAATAGATGTCATAAAAAGCGCGTTCATTGCATTGCATATCATTTGGTTTCAATAAAAACAATTTTCAAAATTATAGCCAAATTCAATGGATTCCCAATTATTGCTATAAATCGCTTATAATTGAAACAAAATAAGACCGAAAGACAATATGCTTTCATTGGTAGGAACTGGTCTGAGAGTAGAGAAGACTCGGACAATAAAAGAGCTGACTTTGAAGCCAGGTCACTTTGTTCTTGCAAGGGTTTCGCAGGCAAGGACAGGCTTAAAGACGAGACGGGTTTATAGTCTGACAGAAATATTGAATTTCTTGTTAAGAATTAGATTTGATTTAAGGAAACAGTTATCCAAAGCATTTCAAACTATTTTTATTGTAATGAAAATAATCCGTAATTTTCAAAAATACTAATATTTTGCATATAATTCCATATGAATTGATAACAATTTGTTATTAATAATAATTTTTTGCTCAAAACTTATTATTTTTTCTTTTGATTGGACTGAAAATTAATGCAATTTTAAGAAACGATTCAATTATTCTAAAGTAAAAACAAAACTAAAGACAAGTATTTAAGAAATGCATTAATTATTTAGTGAATAGATATTAAAGAATATGTAAACAAATATCAATGAAAGTGAAGATCAGAACAAAAATCAATTATAAAATAAATTAATTTCCATTAATTGTTGACTCGTTTCCGATGACGAGTGTGTGCTGTGAACCGGAAGAGACGGCCACAAATCGTGTCGTGTCGGCTAACACTCCCCTAACACGTGTCGGCACTTCTATATCAGTGAAATCTTTGGACCCGATGTGAGTCGAGCCCTGACCCCAACTGTACAGATGGCCCGACTCTGTGATAGCGAACGAACAGAACTCTCCGCACGATATGTACGACACCTTTTGGCCATCAAATGCTTCTCTGCTTATGGGTCGGGGAGTGTCCACCGCCTGGTCCTTATTGTCCTCTGTTTTGTAGCCCAACTTTCCGTAGAGATTGCTTCCACATGAGAACACCTGTCCATCGGAGTCCAGTGCTAGCATATGGTGCTGTCCATTGGCGATCATAACTACATTTGAGGGCATTTTCGTCGCTTTCATTGGTTTGAATTCCATTATAACTTTCGACGTCTGTTGCGATTCGTTTGGGTCAGCGCTGGACAGTTCGACTACGCCTTCACTTTTGAAGCCCAACTGATGGTAATTATTGAGTCCCCAAACGTATACATCACCCGAACTGGTCTTTGCATAGGAGGACCAATGTCTGGCCCAAACCCTTTCAACAACCCCTTCCTCTTCGAACTTGACTTTTGCCGGATTTAGGAATAAATTTCTTTCTTTTGTAATCGACTGCAAGTTCTCTCTATCGATGCGACCCAACTGTCCTTTAGATCCCTCACCAAAGCTCAATACTTCGCCGTCTGCTGTGAGCAGAAGTATGTGATGACATCCCGAAGCGATGTCTACTATTTTAACGTTGAGTTCAATGCGTTGCGGAAATGCAGTCGCGCTGTAGTTATCGCTGTCATCGCTCGGCTGACTGTCCGCAAACAAACCCAACTTTTTGGACTCATCTCTGAAATATTGATAATTAATTGTAATATTAATCAAAAACAAACGAATGGTTCGATTCATACTTAAAATTGCCCCAAACATAGACCGATCCATCCTTGCATAGGGCACAGGTATGCATATCTCCGGCAGTCATTTTGACGACATCGGGCAAATCTGAGACCAGTCTCGGAGTTCGGGCCTCTCTCTCCTCTGACTCGTCCGTATCGATGCTGTCGTCGGTCTCGTTGGGTGCCGTTTGAGTGTCTCGGCCGAGGGCTGAGTCATCATTACAGCCGAATGTTATGACTTTGGCCTCAGATGTCAGACAACAGGAATGCATTGCTCCGCAAACCACTTCCACTACATTATCGACAGCCGATCCGTCCTTATCGGTGACAACAGAGGGTTCATTCGATTTGACTTTAGTGTCGTTCCACCGCTTCTGTCGCGGACCCAATTCACCCGCGATCTCATCCCCGAACGAATAGAGTTGACCACAAACTTGAGGAACAATCGGGACATCGAAACGAGTTATTTTGATTCGTTTACTCGATTCGGGAACGATATCATCCGTTTCCTCACTTTTTCTTTTATGCGACACAACCTCTGATTCGATTGCAATGAAATCCATGTCCTCTTCAGTTGTGTCCAATATTTTAATCTCTTCGATGTCTTCACTCGTTCCCAATTCATTTGACTCCATTTCCATTTCAATTGATTTAACTTCCATTTCATTCGACTTTATTTCGATTTCTTGTTTAGAAATTTGTTCCGATTTTTCGCTCAAATTCTGTTCAATCGGTTCTTCGATAGTCTTCTTCTCTTCGACTATGACTTCAGGCGTTTCGGTCGTTCCAGACGTCAAATCGATTTCTTCGTCGATTTTCAAATTCTTCTTAGTCTTCGGTTTAACCACTCTTTTCTGTGCTCTTTGTTTTGTTGGCTCCACTTCTTCACAAGCCTTTTCGGTCACTATTTCTTCGTCCGGTTCTTCGGGTTTCTGATCAACTGATTCACTGGATTTGGTTTCCATTTCTTTTTGTTCACTCTTTTTGTTTGCTTTCAATTCGACTGATTTTTTAGTCGATTTTATTTCCCTTTTCTTCGGTTCAGGCTTTTGAACCTCTGGTTCCCGATTCCGACCGCTTCTGGTTCTGGTTTCTGTCGGTTCCAACCATTCGATTAAATAATGAAAAATCAAAAACAATAACAGATTTGTTACTCAAATACCTCTTTGCGGAACCACTTCAGTCGCACTTTTGTCCACTTCTTTGTCTTCTTTAGCCTTCTCTACCGGTGCTATCGGTGCGACCGCTTTCTTATTGTCTGTCTTCTTCTTGTCTTCATTTGATTTCTGACTCGTTTTAGCCTTTTTTGGGCTCTTTTTCATTGTTTTCATCGACGGCTTTGGCGTCACTTTTCTTGTCTTCAGTTCATCACTCGATTGCTGTTTCTGTGGACTCGATGGCAGATCAGTCGCCACATTCTTCTGACCTCTTCTGGACCGAGTGCTCGAGACTACTGGTGCCACCGCTTTCTTATTGACCGGTTCTGGAACGACATCTTCTGTTTCTTCACTCTTCTTCTGATCCACTTCTTTGACTTCTGCTTCAATTTTACCTCTTCTGGAGCGCGTGTTCGACACCACCGGTGCTACCGGTGCCACAACATTCTTAATAACCGATTTTTTCTTCGCTTCAGTCGGTTTAGGACTCGGTTTTGGACTCGTTTTAGGCTTTTTTGGACTCTTTTTCATTGTTTTCGGTGACGGCTTTGGCGTCACTTTTCTTGTCTTCAGTTCATCACTCGATTGCCGTTTCTGTGAACTCGATTGCGGATCAGTCGACAGATACTTCTGACCACTTCTGGTCTTCATTTTAACACTTAATTCAGTGAAATAACAATAAATACAAACAATTGAATCGGATTTAAAGGATATGGCGTTTAAAGAGTTGTCGGCATTAATGCCTTTACACGTGATTCTGACGGTCAGACTCAGTCATCAATATTTTTGTTGATGTTTTCCATTCATTTAATAGTATTTTTAGTACAAAAGTGAAAGCTTTGACATATTTTACATAAATTACGTGAAAATTATAAATAAGTTTACATTAATTTAAACTAATTATTAATTAAAGTCTAAATGCGATTAATGGCTGAGATTTAGGAACACTTTTCAAATGTATATTCAATTAAGAGATAATATATGACTAAAATATGTGAATTATTTTGAGTTATATTATGAAAATTCAATTATATTTGAGTTCTGAGTCATCGGATGGGCTATTGGGTGAGTCTATGAGCCTTTTCGTAGTGGAATCGCATCGTTTGCTTCGTTTGGAATCTGTTTTTAAGCAAAACTTTTAATTTTGAGCTTTCATTACAAGAACTTCACTCACTTTCGATCACATCCGGGCCATTCGCAGTGGAAAGGCTTCTCCCCCGTGTGCTTAAGCCAATGGGCCTGAAGTGTGACATCAAATATAGGATTAAATCAAATTCAATCGATTAGCCCTAAGAGCCAACTGGACTGAAGCCAATGAGTGCTATTCAGGTATACCTTCAGGTGATTCTGCTGTCGGAAACTCCATTCACATCCACTCCATTGGCACTTATATGGCTTCTCACCCGTGTGTCTCATTTTGTGAATTTTCAATTTGTTGTGCGAACTGTTGGCAAACGTAAGACAAGAAATGAATGAAAATTATAGTCAATGTTAGTATTGATTGAGGAATGACCTGAAAGTGGAGTCACATCCGGGCCAATCGCACCGAAGTCTTCCTTCTGTTCATTTCAATTGGGATTCCATTAATAAATATTCAAATTTCCGATACAGAGCACAAGCAATGAAGAGCACACTTACCACCCTGGTGCACTTCGCACACATGGATATCAAGTTGTTGTTTGCGTTTGAAGGCGGCCTCACAGCCGGGCCAATCGCACCGATACTTTTTCTCATCGATGTGAACGATCTGTAGTTGGATTCGAACGCAAATACTTGTATTAAAGGACAGGAATTGTTGTCCTGTACTACACATAAATGACAGGGTTATCAATTTGAGACGGGTTGCATTTTAACAAAGGGATAGTTGGGTTGGGATAGTCTCAAAAATTTCCCAACAGCCCCAACACGAGTGGCAGGAATTGTAATTTTAGAAATTTTGCCCAATTGTTGAAAATTGCAATCGAATTGCGACACATTTGGGGCCGAAAGGTGGCAGTTAGGAGTTAGCAAGGTCATCTTTTCTAAGCACTTAATATGTGTTAGTGTTTATGAGAGCATACTGTATGTTATGTCTGAGCCGGGTCTCATTCATTAACTGCTAATTCATTTAATAACTCTTCAATTTTTCATTAAAACTAATCGTTTGACACAAATCTGACACAAATTTTGTTCAAAAACCTGCTAACCATTGATAACCCACTTATCCCTGGTTTAAATGAACCCGGTCTCAATTTTGTAGTCCCTGTAGTTTTTGTGTCTATTTAAAGGGCAAGTATTCATAGTATTCTCACAAATCAGTTAAAAACAATTCTTTAAATAAATATATTTTTAATATTCAATCGCTTTATGTATTGAATAACATCTGAATTGAGAGACAATTACAGTAAGACATGAAAGCAATGAATGCAAAACCTGATGGTCTTTCAGATTGCGCTTCACAGAGAACTGTTGGGCACATCCGGGCCAACAACACTTGAATGGCTTCTCTCCGTCGTGTGATTTATTAAAGTGTTGGTTGAGTTCAAGACTCGTGACGTACGCCTCCTGACAGCCCTCGTGTAGGCATTTGAAGACATTCTTTGAACCAATGAATCAAATGTTATATAAAATCAATTAAAGGACTCAATGACTGAATAGAGTGAACTTTGAACTATACCGGGTCTATATGAGTATCATGGTGCTTCTTCAGGTAGCATCTACTTGAGAACGCTTTATTACAGCCGGGCCAATCACACTGGTATGCCTTCTCACCTGTCCTCAAGAGTTGAGTTTTTATTATCACTTTTTAAAGTTTTTAAGCGAATGAATGCACCCATAGGTCAGTGCGTACTACCTGTGTGTCTCCAAAGATGGTTATCCATGTCTTCTTTGTCCCTTTGGAAGCATTCAATTGGAATCAAATGGGAATCTAATCGATGGTTGAGTGCATTCCTTACCTGAACTTAGCCTCACATCCGGGCCATTGACACTGCAATCTCTTGGTTCGGCTCAGAAACACTTCCTTTCCTTCAGTGGTAATGACTTTTCCCTTAATTTTTGTCTCATTTTTCTTATTCTTATTATTATTATTACTATTATTGCTATTATTTCCGTAATTCCTATGAATTAGTCTTCGGTTAGGCTTTGGTTTCGTTAATGATTTCGACACTATTTTCGCCGCTTTTGAAACCGTATAAGACTTTTTGGGCGGTCGACCCCTCCCTCGTCTGACCACCGGTGGCGCCGGAGTATTGTTATCCTCGTTCTCATTACCGCCATATTCTTCAAACTCTTTGTCTGACTTCAGAACCAGTTTTGGAGTAATTTTATTCAAACCAATGATTGTATTGATTATAGCGTTTGAATCAAAACCATTAAAACTATTAATACTATTATTACTACAAATACTATCGACGTCTGTGTCGTCACATGTGTTCAGATCTTCTAATTTTTGTTTAAAAACAATTAATTTATTAATAATATTAACGCAATTGGAATCGCATTCACAGTTCGTAATCACCGGTTGAGTCAAACAATTCATTTCATTCAAAATATATATAATTTTCTTCAGTTTAAGGCATTCGGCGCTAAGTCTTGTCTTTTCTGATTCACATTCATTCAGATCTTGGATCAACTCATCCCTCGATTCAGTCGACTGTCGAGCTGACTGTCGTTCCCCATCCATGTGCAGGTGAAGGTGCTATAGCTATACCCTAGCTAATAGTTTGACAGTAATAGTATCTAGTCTATTTTATATTTACGGTTAATTAAACTCAGCTCAAATATGTGAAAGCATTAAAGCAAATATGACCAGGTTGAGTCAGCTTAAGTGAGGTTAGCCTGGGTGGTCTAACTCATGAAAATATAGTCATTTAATGTCAAATATTATTAATCTTTAATTATTTGAAGTTTTGTTTACAAACGTAGAAAACATTGACTCTGACTGACAGTCTGACTCTGACTGTCAATTAATCTTTGGTTTATTATTGTTCTCTGATTTCAGTTCCAATGGTTTGTTGTAAACAAAAACTATACAAAAGTGACCGAAAACTTAAACCTTTTTGAATTCGCACATGTCTTGCAAATCGATAGCACTCTCTAAGCATTAAATGGTTTGTTATTCTAATAATTGATAGAAAAATAGTATTTTTGGGGATTTTGTTGATATATCCGATCGAAACGAACAGTAATCTGATTGTGGGTTCGGCAAAACGGACGGGTATTGTCCGCAGTCGAGCACAAATCAATTGGACACCCATTATATGACTGACCAAAATCTACCGGTGCTTACCATTGGCCGCATTGCTTGTAATAAAGCGATGAAATGATTATTCATTTGAATTAAAAATTGAAATATATTTTCAAAAACCAATCAAATGATTGAAACGAATGAACAGATTATTTAAGAATTCATTTCATTTCGTTTGAAATCTTTTATTAATTTAGAAATTCTTTTGACATTTGGTTTGAGACAAGTCTTTGACAAAAAGTGAAACAAAAATTCCGATAATATTTGGTCTCAAATAATGGTAAAACAGTTTATAGTTTTAGTTTAGTTCGTCTCCAATGCCTTCGTTTGGCATTATATCGGATACTATTGCCGGTCTTCATGCGAATCCATTGCGGCACAGGTCGATTTTGTTTCTGCTTTTTAGCCAGTTTTCGCTTAATGCGGAACGTCTTGTGCGCCGACTATACCATACCATAGGATAGGATAGCATACGAGCAATACATGCAAATCAATCAATCATTCAATACGTTTAATATTGAGCTAAACATTCAATTGTTTTCATAATTCATACAAACCATTGATTGTAATAACGATTTGATTCAGTTCTCACTTTAAATCAATTGTTTGATACAAATAGCGAAACAAATGCTATAAAGACTGACCGGAAAAGGAAGTAAACACTCATTGATGCCAACGGTTTGTACATATAGTACGTCTGCATAGGATTTTGCCAGGCTCAGTCGTGAGCCATTCAAATTCAATGTGCTGGTTCAGATTGAACAGAATCGCCTCAACTCCTAAAATATATCCTAAACTAAAATAATAATTATTTATTTTCCTATACATATCTGACCCTCACTATCAGTGTTGCCATTAATTCAAACATTATTTGAGTCTTTCAGATAAATGAATAGCTTTTTCGATACGAATAAGGATTTGATCCATAATTCACATTAAAATTGATTGAAATTCTATCGGATTATCAGTTTATGTAACTCTTGAGGAAAGACTTGATTAGAGTTAAGAGGAATAGAAAAAAGAGTTAATAAAAGAGAACTAAAATGAGTGAAACAAAACTCAAGTATTAATGCATTTGTTTTAATGGTCTCTCAAATGATTGAACGAAATAACGAAATAAAAAGCCGACAATTAATATGTCTATAGATTATAGAGTTGTCGGCAAAAGGTTTACAATTAAAGTACATCAAAGAGTTGTATAGATATTATAGATATAATACAATATAAAAATTGTTGTCTTCTTTTGTTACTTAAATGTCTGACAAATATATAATAAATCATTTATTTTGTGCCAAAAATTCAAATCTATTTTAATTGAAAATTATTTTTATTAATATATTCTAAAAAACAATTCAAACGTTTGTTTCATTAATGGCTTTATTTATAAAATATTTTGTTTTCATTGTATTTATGCCAATAGAAGCCAAATAATGAAGAGTAACGCAACCCATAGAAACACTTTGGAGAGGAACTGGTCCTCTGCGAACTCGGGGCTGTGAGGCGGCGGTGCCGGTCGGCCGTCGCCAAAGTTGAAGGTCGAGGCAAAGAAGCCGAATGGAAAGGCGCCGATGCCGAAGGACATGTGAAAGCCCCCGTCCCCGAACCCGAAGTTTGGGAATGTCTGCTGTGAGGGCAACAGTAGGAACAGTCGATTATTACCAGTAATTGGCTTTCAATCGATTACTTACTGTATTATATTCGGGTTCAGTCCTTTGGCCCTGAGGTCGAGGGGGCAGTCGTTTGTCTCTGTGCACACAATTTACGTATAATTGAAAGTGAATTCATTTGAATGGAATGTAGAGTAGAGTCAAAGTGTGTCACTCATACAAACCGGGGATCCTTTTTAGAGCTTCCTCTCCCGTAAAGGGGTATCACTTTATCGCGTGATATCGAGGCCTTACAGACCGGACACGTCTGACGCGAGGGCTTTGTTTCTAACCATTGGTGAAGACACGGCCAGCTATAAGACAATTGGATCAGTTGGGGGACAAACAAGTTATTAGTCTCTCATATGATATGGAAATAGATTTTTGTAAAATCAATGAAAACAATAATTAATAAAATTTGGGTCAAATTGTTTGCAAAATATTATTGTTATTAATGTTCAGGGAATTGTCGTATAAATGGTTTGACATCAGAATATTTGGGTCAATGCAGACAAGGGATGTGCAAGGATGTATGTGCAAGGATCTGTGGCATGTATGGCATGTATGTGCCTCTGAGGTCGAGTCCAATGAGTTTTGTGGCAGACCTTAGACTCGAAAAACGATTGTCAAAAGTGTGTGCTTTGAGTGCATTCTTAGCTTTGATACAGATTTCAAACCTAACCCTGGATTCACTGCACATCACTAATAGAGACAATAATAAAGGAAAGCTTTGGCTAATCATTATTCACAAGACATGACATTAACATGAGATCAAAGAACACGAAAAATAAATATTGATTTCATTTCGTCTCAAATAAGATTTTGCAATAAATGAAGAAATTATTTAAAATTCAATTATTTATAGAATAATAATAATTATAATAATAATGAGATTCTGTTTATATTTTACGTATCGATCGATGAAATGCTTATGAAATGAGAAAACGTTTTGAATATATAATGAGATTATAAATCAAATCCGTTTACAAACCGAATAAATATTGAAATTATAATAAATTATTAATACTTTGGATAAAAATATAGCAAAAGAAGAGACAAATGAAAGTGAAGTGAAAAGAGTGGAAGAGATGTCATACCAGAAGAGATGTCCGCACATACTGACCACCGCATCCTTAGCCGTATCTAAACATATATTACACTCGAAGTTGGCATCACTTGGATTGGTATTAGAATTGTTTGAATTGTCATTATTTGTGGCCGAAGTCGAAGGCCTTGGATCTGATGAGCCGTTGTTTTCTGTGCTCGAACTCGAAGACATCGAAGACATGACACGATTTAAGATTAAATTAAATACAAACAAAATATTCACTTCTTTTCGCACAAATCTATTCAATAGAGATCTGAAATAAAAACAAATAAATAATTAATTAATGAAAATAACATTGAATTCAAAAATAATTTCTAAATAATTATTAAATTATTTTTATTATTAATTTTGTAAAGAATTTAAAGAAAAATAAAAATAATATTTCGAAACAAATTATATTTAAATAAAAACAAATTAATTAAATGTTTATTACTTTTA
>JAQIWA010000236.1:0-40742 GCA_034693305.1 Eueremaeus valkanovi | reverse complement strand
CGTCACTCAATGCGTTGTTCATAAATACAATACAATAATAATAAGCCATATGTTTAAGTTTATATTGGTTTCTATGGCGAGTGGGCAGAAGTCAAGCAATCCCTATAACGTTATATCAGATGTTGTTCGAAACCCATACATTTAAGCTTTGCTTAAATTCAAGACAGGCTTGTCATATCAAATGTTAATAGTTTTCTGTGCAATTTGGATGTAGGTCCAAATGAACTTTCTAATTGATCCAGACATTCGAAGACAATCAAATACTGCCAACGATGATGAAATGAGGAAATAGCCTGGTCATATTTTACTTGTTTGAAAGGACAATAAAGTACATTCTCAGGTGTTTTAGGACATACTTAAACATTAATAAAGTATTGCAAAACAATTATATAAAATTGAACTTTGCTTTTGATTTTACATTCGCCTGATTAGTGCTGATATTCATTATCAGTGATGATAAGATGGTGACACCCGAGTCCTTTGCTCAAACATTATAGCTGTGTACAAGATATGCGTTCTGTGCTATACAATGGGTATATTATGGGGCAATATGTCTATTACCGAGAAAAGGGAGAGATACTTGGCTAATTTTGAGCCACACTGATTTGTTATTGATGTTATAAAAATCATTTAATGATAAATATTATTGATTTCATATATTTATTCCATCAGTTCTGTTGAAGTGTTCGGTTATGAATGACTTTATACAGAAATGATTAAATAAACGGATATTTATTTGATTTTCTTATACTTTTGCACGACTTTGAGACTATAAGGACTAATAAAAAGATAGTTTTCATGACTTCAATACACAGTTATATAAACGCTTCTAAACTGTTGTATAACTAACTGAAAGGAGAGCTCAGAATATATTCGTTTGATTCTTATGGCAGTCATGTCTAACAAAGTTAAAAGAATTTGTGTTATCGGTGCCGGAGCTGCGGGACTGACATCAATCAAATCATGTCTTGAGGAACAATTGGAAGTGATTTGTTATGAGAAGACCGACAATATTAGTGGTCTTTGGGTTTACAGACGAGAATTGATTGAAGGCGTCGGCAGAATTGCAAAGTCGACAATCACTAACTCCAGCAAAGAATTCCTGTCTTTCTCTGATTTTCCGTTTCCTAAAGAGTTTCCCAATTATATGGACCACAAGAAAGTGTGCGAATATCTCAACTCATATGCAAAACATTTCAATCTTTTTCCACACATTCTGTTCGAGCATTCGGTGCTTAAAGTTCAGAAAAACGATGACTACGATAGCACTCATAGGCTTAAAGTTTTAGTACAGAACAATGACCAGAACTCAATTTCAACAGAAATATTCGATGGTGTTATGGTATGCACTGGTCATCATTGTATACCCTTTAGCCCGCAATTTCCCGGACAGGACTCGTTCAAAGGTAAGATATTCTCTAAATTTGTTCATTTAATCGAAAAGTTTTGATTTTTAGGTAAAATAATTCATTCGCGAGATATGACCTCTCAATTGGATTTAGCAGAATATGAGGACAAGAATGCAGTTGTAGTAGGAATCGGCAATTCTGGCTGCGATTCCGCCGTCCAATTGAGGTTTGGTTTGATTTCAAATAAATTAACGCAAATTAATAAACCATTTATTAAACAGTCATTTATGTGATAAGACATATATGGCTCTACGCCGGGGCGGTTGGGTTCTTCATAGACTCGGTGCTAATGGGATACCAAGTGATTATCTGTATTCAACCAGATTTGGACTAATAATGAAAAATCTTTTGCCTTACTCTTGGATTTGTTGGTATTTCGAGACATTCGTATACAATGAACGCTTTGATCACAAACTCTTTAATATTGAACCCGATTTCCGGTGTTTTTCTGGTCAACCGATTGTCAGTGATATTTTGCCGGTAAGAATAGTGAGCGGGAAAGTCGTGCCCAAGAAAAACATTGAGAGGTTTGTCGACGACGGTGTAGTATTTATAGGTAATTCTCATTTGAATCGATGCAATAGTGGCTTAAACTCATTGATTGACAATTATTTTTGTGTTTATAGACAGGATTTTTGATTATTTTTATTCATTGTTCAGTAAATATAGTTCTGATGATAATTAAGATTTTATGGAGTCGTCTGAAGTCATAGAGTTTAGCCTTTATTGCATTGAGTAATATATTCTTGAGCTTGAGTTCAATCAAATATCTAATCTATTTATTATTGTCTCAAACGCTGGAAAAATACATAATTAGACGATAAAAGAGAAACAAAATGTGATTTAGTAGTTATGGCAACCGGTTATAGATATGACTTCCCTTTGATTGATAAGGATTTGTACGACAACTCTAACGATAAAGAATTGAATTTATATAAACAAGTATTTCCCGCACGACTATCGCATTGGAGTTTAGCCCTGATTGGCCTGGTGCAACCTAACGGTGGTATATTTCCGTTATTCGAGATGCAGGCGCGATGGTATGCTCTGCTTATGGCCGGCAAATGTGACTTTCCATCGCACGACCAGATTATAGCCGACATATCACTGGCCAACAGAAAAAAGGAGCAAATATTTTATGATTCGCCGCGAAATGTATTGGGAGTCGAAAGGATCGCATATATGGACGAAATCGCGTCTATTATTGGCGTTAAACCCGATTTACAAAACATTTTATTCTCTGATTTCATGCTTTTAAAAAAGTTAATTTTCGGGCCAAGTCTTGCATACGAGTACAGACTAATTGGTCCTCATTCCTGGTCTGGTGCTAGAGATGCACTCATGCAGTCAGACTATAGGGTTAAGTATGCGTTGAATCCAAATGAGGCTAAAACTGGAAATTGCTTTCGTTTGAGCGCAAACTTCTACAGAATATTCGTTACAATTATTATGTTTTTATTCGTTTACTTTGTTTTCGACGAAATATTCGATTAAACACTTTTATATGAATTAAACTCTACTCTCGTTTATTTGAATAACAAATATATAAAGGATTTTACGCATACATTGATTTTCTATTGACATAAAAGTTGTTTTTCTTTAATAAAACAAAATATTTTTTGTCAATAAATGATTGAATACACAAATCGTTAGTTGTTTTCATTCTTTTGTCTTCAATTATCGATAATTATGATTAAGAAGTATTGAATTTTTGCTGAATATATACTAAAATTAGATCGTAATGAACGACAAAGAAATAATATGCAATTACAATAAGGGCTATAATTAAAAGTAAAAATTTCTTTATAGGGAAAAATCTATAACAGGTTAAGACAATAGGATTGACACAAAGTCTCGATAAGAATAAAATTAATTCGTAATAAAATGTTTCATCTGTTTTGGTTGAATGAGAAACCGATAGCTTTTCGATACTTAATGCCGAATGGATTGACTCATAATTGAGTGCCGAAGCACTTAATATGACTCCGATATAAATCAAGAGACTTATGCCAATAGACCAGATAGAGCTGACCCAACCCTCTATATTAGCAGAAGAATATTCTCCGCCAATAATAGTGTTAACTCTTATGCAAAATGAAACCAAAGTCAGAATAAACCACAAGAAAACCACAAACGAGAAAATGAAATCTAATTCTTCGCTAAACATAGCCAGCAATTGGTGTCGATTCTTGAGTTCTCGCAATCCTTTTAGCGTAAGTTGTTTTTTCTGTTTGTGCTGTGCTATTGAAAAGTCTTTCAAATCTTTGTACAGACTTTCAATTGAATGACTCAGAAGTATATAAGTTATTATTATCACAACAAGAGATCCGCGAACGAAGTATACGCTTAAGATTGTGTCCGAATAGACTATAATTGAGGCCACAGTACCCGACACTTGCAATTGGCCGTAGTTTACGGCAAACAAGTCTTCCGACTGTTATAAAGATATTTTTAAACATTTTTATTCACTTATTATCAAAAATTTTTGTCTTATCATACCTTAAGATAAGAAAAATCAATAAAGAATGTGACGACAGATATGGCTAAATAGACCCAAAGACCTCCTATGGCTATCATAACCTTCTTCTTGAGTAGTGTCGTGTGATCTGTGACAAAGGCATTGACGGATTGAATTTGAATCATTAGAGAACCGATTTGGTTGTGTCGAAGCAGAAACAGAATGACTGTCCACAATGTAATCCAAGCGTAGATCAAAACTTTAAGGTTAGTCCAAATGCCTCCGTAAGACACAGTGGATGTCGTTCTGATGGCGTAATAAAGGATGTAAACCAACATAAAAGCAGTCAAACTGTAACTTAAGATCCTTTTGATCCAAACACGCATTGCATTGGCTTTGGATGAATAGATTCGGGCGTTCTTTGACTCTATGTTTATGATTAGACCAAACATTCTCAACGACATGACCAGTGCATAGAACGGGTTGTGAAGAAACGATTCAAAGAGCCGGACCATATACATGGCGTGCATCGATGCTGCCCATCGCCGACGGGCCAGTACGGAATGTCTGCCACTCACCGGATACTCTCGGGTTGGTGTGCCGGTTGGACTCATGTCATCATTTCCGGTATCAATAGTAACCGATTCTGAGAGGGGACGGGCACTATAGGGACTGAAACACAATCACATATTTAGTGATTAGATATTAATAGATATTTATTTATAACTTACGTCAATGTGTTGTTGTAATAGTTTAAACGGCTTTCCATTTAAACTAACTTAAAATAAAATACTGATCAGGTCAGATTTTGTATTCATTTTGTTCATATGCTTTTTATTCTAGAGTTCTGTAGTGAATGTATACTCTCTTAAACGCCAACAAACAATCAAATGTCCAAAACTGCTAACAACTTGTGTTTGGTTTATCTGAATATTCTTATGAATTCATTATTTCCTTCTGTTTATACAGAATCTTATGATTAATGATAGACTAATAATAAAACTAAGTATTCATTGATTTTATTAATACTTTTAGATTCAATATGTTTTCCTTGATAGGTTTGAACAATCATTTAAGATATCTTATAGAGAGCTGTCTTTAAGAATCAATTCATTATATTTATATAAATGTATAAAAATTTAAAAGATATAAAAAATTGGATAAAATTTTATACAATTAATAAATAAAATTCATATTTGTTTTACTGATTCATTTGTGGGTTAATATTCGTTAATTGTAAACGACTTGCAAAACGGGTGGTCTGTCTTCACTGACCGGATAGTCCGGTTTTGGCTGTGGGCTTGCAATTACCCGGTCCATAGGAATTAGTGGAACTGTTGGATAATTTAATTCAACTCCACTGAAGTCAATGTTTTGAAACTCAGGCGAAGTGTTGGCGAAGAGCGGAGTTTGAATTCGACTCAAACCGGGTCTTCTTATGGCTGGCACTGGACTCACGCCAATCGATGGACGACCCAAAGCCATTGGAAGCCCAGAGAATTGAGGTCTAGTCGATTGTGCCGGACGTAGAAAATAGTTGTAGAAAATGGGTGGCATTCCTGTAGGAGATGATCTTCGGAACCAATTCATTGGATTCAGAAAAGACATCGGATTATTATTGGCTCCGTTTTCCATAGAACGGGCCGTAAAGTTGAGACCAATTCTCTGCCCATTAATAGTTAGATTCGCTTTCAATATATTAGAGTCGCTTTTGACCGAAACATTGGCCTTCGAAGAGATATCGTTGGGAAGGGAAGGAAAGGCCATAACAATAGGTAACTCATCAGTTGGCACATCAGTTAAGTTGAATTGATTGATAATATCTTGAGTTGACTTGAGTTCAGTACTGGAGTTGTAATAGATCTGCGGAGGAATTGCCCGAAAAAACACAGAATCATCGGTTATATTGTGTAAGAGTTGGGGCAATAGGTTCCGCAATGAAGTCAATTGAGTCGGATATCTGATATCAGCCATCCTTTCGGCCGACATCGCAGATGACAATAAAGAGATGATTAATAAAACAATTTTATCCATTCTTTCCTATACTGTAATTCACTTTTGTTTAGAAACACTTTCACTACAACAGAGCTATACATAAAATGACTAATTTTTTTCATTTTCTCTTCTCTTATGCTTTACTCTAATTTCAAATTAAAATATTTTCTCGTCTTTACTCAGATTTTGCACTGAAATAAGACTGAAATTAGTGGTCAATTGAGTTGATATTGAAAAATTGTAAAATTCATCTTGAACTTTTTT
Source organism: Eueremaeus valkanovi (assembly GCA_034693305.1). Classification (NCBI taxonomy): domain Eukaryota; kingdom Metazoa; phylum Arthropoda; class Arachnida; order Sarcoptiformes; family Eremaeidae; genus Eueremaeus; species Eueremaeus valkanovi. The sequence goes on along the minus strand of JAQIWA010000236.1, from coordinate 34,616 downwards.
CTTTACTGTCAATACTTTCAAATTTTTAGACTTGAATTTGTTATATTCGTTTGATTAGGAATTATTGATATATCAATATAACCGGAATATATATATACTGTAGAATAGGAAATGACTTAATGGGGAAAACGGGTTAAGCGTTTCTTTTGAAGCAATTAATACAGGTATTCATACATGAATAGACTTGAACAATTACTAATTTATTTATCAAATGTCAACTACGAAGCCAGCCTTCAGAATCACAGTATACTCAACAATAAAGTGATGTTCCAGACCAATATGTGCTGGACCAATATTCAGATGTTCTCTAACAATGATTAAATCGCTCAAAAGTTTTATCTCATTTAGTATTCTATACATAAATTATATTGAATTCCAGTATTGGTGCGAAACTACAGTATTTTATTCGCCTATAAATTAAAATATTTGTTACAATAATACGTATGTTAACATCAAATGATTTCTATTTACTCATGGTAGTTTTAACCTAGTTCAAAAGCTCTAAATAATCCCGAACAGTGCATCTCTCTTACGTAAATGAGCGGAATTAATGACTGAATGGATAACCGGAATAAAGCTCTAAATTCTGTCATACATTCAAAGCAATCGAATAAGTGATCGTAAAATGAGTGAAATTATGAAATGTATTCTACTTTAGTCGACAACACTTTAATTATAGAATAACTTTTGGTCAGCCGAAGACAATTCCTAAATCTCTACGAAATCACTGCTAAGAAGAGCCAAATTTTAATTTGTGAGAAAGCAGTCAATAAATCAGTTGAACTTACGCTACTCTGAGCTTTAATTTGTCGTTTGTGTCATCTTTTGACAAATGCTTTACTATTTTCCAAAGAGTAGGGAATATATAAATTGAATGTCTTATAAAATCTCTTCTCTTGTTAGGCATTCAGAATATTAATCCATTTTAGAAAATAAAGTCAAATATAAGTTATACTGTATTTTTAAGTTTTGAAATGTTGTGTTCGCATCAGAACATCACTAAATGTACAAAATTGCAGTCAATCTAAAGCAGAGTCTACTGAATCAGTCTCTGGTGCTTAAGGTTGAGTGAGTGCAAAGTTGAGGGGCCAGTCCAAAGTTAAGGTGCTGTGCAAGAGATGGCAATCCAACTACCATTGCATGAGTTGACATGAGAATCGAAAACACGTTCAGCCGAAAAAAGTTTGGTCTGATATAACTTATAGCTGAAGCACTGGTATTGCATAAAAAGCTATGCGAGCGCTGTATTGCGCTGTAAAAAATGTTTATCCGAACAGAGTTTTTATCGTAAGGGCGGAGCCATTCGTAATATTATGTATGCTATGACCTACTGAGAGACGTCACTAAAAACGTGAAAGTGGCATCGCGGCTCTGGTTGAGTCCCAGTAGTAGTCTCTTCGGCTAAAAACCATTCTCTCTCTCAATCGAAAAAAAAATAAAACGCGAAGAGAAGACAGATTTTATTAATTTATTATATAAACAATTGATGAGGAAATCAACAAAAAGAAGGAGAAAAACAAAATTTTAATTATTATATAATTTTTTTAGAGTAGAAAAAGTGAAAAAATTCTGAACAATACAGACATATATACACAACAAGAAGAAGACGTCGACGCAAGTGAATAGAGTATGAAGTGATGCCTCGGCAACAACTCCTCTCTGACCTACCTTTGATCATCAACAAAACATGACAAGATCCATTGTGCTCACCAAATGATTCCAGGTAATAAACAAGTTAAAGAATTTCTTCTTTTATTTCTATTTTTTATTTATTCTCTGTATTTATAATACAAATCAAGTTTTTATTTATACACACTTTGTATTCAATTTATTTTTTTGATAAACTCTTATTATCACAAAAATGTATATAACTTTTCTGATAGCCGGTTCATATTTTGGCACTTTTCCATATAATCCTTTCAATTGTTTATAATTGCGAAAAAGTTCTTATCTTTTGTTTATCATCTATTCATAGCACCAAAAAGTAGAGAGTGTAAATTAATTTTGTCGCCGGATTATCATTTTCTTTATATGCATTACAGTACTAAACTACATACTAGAGACTAGTAGACTGTTCTAATCTACACACAGTGAACTAGATTACTTTTTCAACTGTTTCTATTGAATGACAATATTTTCGGACTTTTTCTTTCTTTTGTAATTATAATAATAATAATTAAACGAAAGGAAAAGTATATAAAAAACTTGTTTATCTATTTCTCTGTCTGTTCTGTTCGTTTGCATAATTGTTTTTTCGCTTCGGATTTGCTGTTATGCCTAAAGACCTAAAAATAATTTTTCCAAATTCTTCGCACGGAATCCGCTGTTCGTATCTATAATTCGCTCTCTCTTTCACACTCTCTCTCCAAATGTTACTTATTTTAAATAAAAACTTCATTTAGAGCTTCATTTGAAAGCATTGCTAATTTTTTCTCACTAAACAATCTGTGTATGATTTCATATAAAACATTATTACTCTCTAGTATTCAAACCCATATTCACATTAAAGGCAAAACAAAAAACATTTTCTCACTATAACTGAAAGGAAAATAATAATGAGTTAGACATACGAATGCCTCAATCGGTCCGAGGAGTTAGTCCTTGACCGCCATAGCCTTTATGGCATATATAATATTTTTGAGAGTTCAGTATAAGAGCTCGATTGCCAATGTCTCCCAAATATAAGCAGGTGTTTGTGTATGAGTGCACTTAACATCTCAGTTCAAAATATGTTCTCTGCATTCAAATCTATAATGACTTCAAAAATATTATTAATATTTATATTTATTTATAGATTATTTTGTTTATATGATAGTCAATGCCTGCATATAATTATCCCTTGGATTATACTTTTAATCACATTAGTATTATTTTTGGATAAATTTCTATTGAAAAGCAAATTATATAAAGAATTTTTGAGTCTTTACTGAATCGTATGACAAATAATTGTCTAATTTTGTTATCGATTTTCTCGTCTGAAGCAAAAATTCCTTTTTTATTGGGAAAAATGTAATCATAAATATTATAAATATTTTTCTTATATGAAAATATCATTTCAGGTCTCAATTATTATTCAGAATCGTTTAGATATTTATCGCAATTCCTTCGACTGAAGTCGTTTCCAATCATTATATGAGAGACTTATTATTATAATTAGACTTTCATTTAAATATAAGACTGATTAGAATTTGGCAGAAATCGTATGAATGATTCAGTATTTTCAGACTACACACACACACAACAACTTTTAGTATTCATGCAATTAATACGTTTGAATTTGCAGTTAGTTTTAAGTCGTCGGACAATAGTATTTAGAAAAATAAAATCTAAAATAAGATTTATTTGAGTTCGTGTGCGGATAACACCGATCCGTATATATAGCACATATCCCTTCCCTTCATTCTATGTGTGCTTTGGCTAATATTTTTTTGCATAATATTCATCGCCATTACTCTAACGATATTTTTTCGTTAGGTTTTTTAAGGGAGAGTGTGTTAGTGTGAGCGCCAGTATTGGCAGAACCCGACTCTGAAGTCAGCATTAACTTCAATTTGGTTATCGGGAAGGTTGCAGTTGGGATTTGGGGGACTCATTGCATACTGGGCTCAGCAGCACTGTTATGCCAGTCTCAGACTGTATGCTCTGCTCTCCCCAAACAAGAATAAAAAAATACAATACAATACACACGACTGCAAAGTAATGGCTTTTTTGGACGCGCTTTACATTACTATACTCTTATGGCTCATATTTATTGATATTATGTTTTTTGCCAAAAATGTTTAAATCAAAGTATTCTACTGTAGACTAAACTACAATATCAGCGGAGCTGACTTTTTCTTTAGGGTTAGACAAAGTTCTGGAAGTTTATGATAATCCCTGACTCCAGTGCCAAAACAAATAGATCTCAATTTATTATGTCTTCAACCGATCAAAAAAATCAAATAATTATATTCTTATATTTGAATATTAGAATCAATTTGTTGTAGAATATATCGAAAACAACAATCATTTGATGCAATTTCAAGGGATGAATAGCTCATTAATTTTTTAAAAAATTCAACAATATAAGTTTAGAATCAATGACAAAGCACCATGCTTGAATTTGCTGGTATTCAACCTGAAACCCGATAGCGTTTATCGATTTTTATATTCATTGATAATATTTAAAATTTGAGTTAATTTGTCTGTCAATGAACAGCAATGATGTTTAGAAGGAGGGGTGCATTAGATGCCCTCGAAATTGCAATAATTGTTGGAGCTTGACGAGTTCACTGGAAAATTAGTAGTGAAATCTCTGATCAATATTCGTGCAGGTTGATAAGATACGTTTGCGGCAAGGTACAATCAGATCTGAATTTACGAAATGATAGCAAAATATTAGATAAAAAATCAAAATTAAAACTCTTTCTGCGATTGTAGTTAAAAACGTATGCGAGTATATACCTACTGGTACATTTTGGCACACTGTACCAGTTCAGTCATTCGTTACCAGTATTTTTAAAATATATTTTCTAAAGTTAGTGAATATTCTGATTCCATCTAAAAGTCTCAGAACTTCAGTAATTTTCTTAATAATTCATGTGATTCAAGCGGTGCCTCAGTTAAATAGATTTATAACTTGATGAAAGACAACAATAAAAAGTGAACCATTAAAACCATTAAAAGCATTGAAATTTAATTTTTTAAACAATTTAATATTAATAGTGAAAAAGGAATATTAGTGTCGAAGATATTATCGCTTAAATTATAAGCATTTAAATGAAGCCAATTATAACGACTTTAATGTTAGAAATAATTTTATAAAACATTTTTCTCTCTTTTTTACGAGTCGTATGACTTTATAATTTCTTAAATTTATTGTGGATGCTATACTAAATTTCGTAGAAATTTGAGTTGACACAATTTCCCCTCTTTTTATGAGTCTTTTCACTTGTGGCAGATTTAGGACAATTTTACCTTGAAGCTTCTTGAGCTATATCTGCTCCTGACCATGCACATATTCTAAAGTAGAAAGAATGCACCTTCTGATCAATTTATTATATAAAATAGAATAATGAAAAGTATTCCAGTTTTAAACGGAAATCAAGATTGACAAGATGATTTTTATTGAGTTTAGTTTTATCCCACGAACTTCTAAAATATAAATTGTTTGGAAAATTAATATATGCTTTGTTAGGATAAAAAGTAAGTTATTTCTACCATACCCTTTGGCCATACCCACTGGCCATCCATGGTTTTATACAACAAAATTCTCATTTATTTAATGAATTTATATATAATAGCAAACTATTTATTAATTTATAAAATGTTAAACTCTTTTCTCATTAAAAATTTAATAAATAATTAGATTAAAACCATTTAATTAACTAAAGTCTTAACTATTTCTATGCTATTGTAACGAAACGAACATAAGATAAACTGCTGACAGAATAATCGGCTGAATATAATAGAAAACAAAAGAGTTATTTATAATAATTAGTTTAATATTATTTTCAATTTATATAAAAGAGTGAAAAATATAATACAATTATTTCAATAATTCTGTGCTAAAAGCATAGTCAGAATGAGAGGGAAAAAGCAATAATTGTAAGACTATTATCGAAATGAAATATAAAAAGAGTTTTACAGCAATAATACAGACATTAGTTTTCTTTTAGCGTAATTATAAGCGATTAGAGCGAGTGCTATGCAAACAGAGGAAAGTCAGTTCTGTTGTGAAATGTGTAGGTTTTTTCACTACTACTTCTAATTCAGTGCAATTGAATGTATGTATGGTTTATATAGTATTTCTATTTCAGTCACGGAAGGATGAGATGCACTGGCAATGAGAATGACTTATAAGAGAGAGTAATATTGCCTAACATTGAAATCGAGTGCATCGCTCTCTCGCTCTCTCGCTCTCTCCCTCTCTTTGCACTCTTTGCTCGACATTTAGGGCTTTGGATGTTATGTCTTCGCAATTAAAAATATTGATTCGTTTTAACGCTAAACTAATCTTCATTTTATTTTATAGATTTTTTATTTTTTTTCTGTGCTTTTGTTTGTTTGTCTCTTTTCAAAGCTAACTCTTCTTACTTTAATTGCTTATCATTATTCAAATTTAATTTAAATAAAGAGTTTCTCTCTTTTAATCAAATTAATTAATTTTTTGAAAAGTGTACTAAAAATTATTGTTTGCACTCTATTCGCACTCAAATCTATTTATTTATAAGCTATTTAACAGAATATTTGCGAAAAAGCCTTTATCTCTGATTAGAAAAAAATTAATCAAACCTAGTATTAGATAACATATGCTATTATATCGAAGATATTTTATTTTATTACTACATTTTGAGGTTATTTTAGCTATTTTTTCAATTTAAAAAACTTTCCAATTGATTAAATAAATACTTTTGTTTCGCTATAATATAATGTCAATCAATAGGATATTCAATTCACGGTTGATATCAAATAAATCGATAAAATAATTAACAAATTAATAAAAAAAATACTATTATTAATTAGTAAATCGAAATTCATTGCCCTTTAAAAACAAATAACAGAACTTTTTTTAGAGTGAAAACCATTTTTGCCTTCAATATAATAATCACTGGATTTAATGCCAGATCTAATTCCTGTCTCTTTTCCCGGATATGTAATAAATGCTTGTGTTTTGGAGAAAGTAGTGAATGTTTTCTCTAATATTGGATCTCTTTCTTCGGTTCGTCTCTTGTGTTATGTATTTGTGTCCGAATATTTCTGCAGATGATATAACTCTCGACAGACTATTCTGGTTCCCACGCATTGATATCATATCTGTTATATCTGAAGCCATTGCACATCACATGAGATGAGAGAAATGTTTTTCGTTTTGGTTCTAAGACTTTCAGTGTCTCATACTTGTAGTGTCAGACCAATAGGTCAATCATTGCCCGCTTGTTAGCCCATAAGGTTGTTATTTGTCCTTAAAATTTAAGGCTATTTTCATTTCGGTGCAGTCAGTCTGAGAGGGAGAGGGGAAGGGGTAGTGAGTTGTTTGTGCTGTTGTGCTGCAAGAATTACTTATCAGTTACGACAACAACTGAATTCGTACGGACTATAAGACTGTACACAACTGACTGTGAGTGCAGACACCACTTGAGTCATTCGGCTGACCCTTCACTTCCATGACTTAACCCAATGGCTAATAGTGGGAAGGGAGGAGTGAAGGCTAAAAATATAGGGGAGCAAAGGGGAGAGCGGTTAGGGTCGACTTGTGATGAGACTACTGAAGAATGCGACACAACTGCAGAACTGCAGTACAAATAAGTTTCTGCAGATCTCTCTCACACTGTGTGTACTAATAGGAAATGAGCCACCAGTGCAACAGGCAGTCGATGAATGACCAGAACTTAGGGCATGCCTGGTAATGCCTGCCAGCTCTTGGCTATTAGTCCGTCTGATATTGCTATCTAACGCATTGCATGTGTCCGTCCGCTCGTATCCCAAACTCTGATGTCTGGCTCTCATACAGTCATTTCAGTCACAATTATTTCCTTAAGCTTTTGCTTTAACTCTAAACTGTTATACCATTTATGCTATCAATTGGTAAATAAGGAGAACAACAATGATATGAGAAAATAAATTATTAGACACTTATTGTTCAGAAATAGCTGTTTATTATGGGCTAAAGTCTAATAAGAGTTTTGTTTAGTCTTATTCTCAGTTCAAGATTTGAGGGGAACTCAGGCTTGCATTCGATGATAAGATCATTTGATTGATTGAATAATTTCCATTCGTCTCCACTTCTAATGAGTTTTTCTGTTCACCAAACCAGCAAAAAATATTACCCAATATCACTCTAATGTTCAGACTTTTCTTTGAAAAACTAATTTTTGTGCAAATTTTCTTTCGCTTAATATTCTTCTCCCGAAACCCCTTTACATTCCGTTTGTCTGCTTGTCATCAAACGGCTATAAAAGTATAATTTATTTATGATCGCCATTAAGTCAGTCTGAAGTCTGTGTCTCAAGTTTTCCTCCTTTTTTTGAATTAACTCTTTTTTAGTGTTTGCCCTAAAACTAAACATTAAGTTCATTGAGGATTCATAGGATTGAGGATATGAGGGAGTAGAGGGAGAGGGAGAGGAGAGAGGCCCAGAGCAATCGGGACCCCTTTAGTTCTCATTCAAAGTCACATATAATGGTGAAAGAGATCGTAATTTATTTTTCCGTCACTAAAAAAGACAACCCTTTGATGAATAGGCAGTCCGTTATTGGTTTGCGGTGTGTATTGAAAAATACGATCTGAAGGGTTAGATGAAAGTTAGAGCAACTTCGCTCTGCGGTCATACAAGCGCTAGACATGCATGTGCTCGAGAATCCATTCCTCGTACGCTTGAGCTACACCTTATCGAAAGCAATAAAAAAGTGGTTTTTCACGGTCTGACTCGACTCGACAACTGCTCGGATAGACTGTTCACTAATACATATGAATCGAGTGCTAGGGTTGCGAATCGGGCAAAGAAATAGTGGCGAAGAGAACTGAATGCCCGAAAGGTGGTTCCTTACAGTTATAGTGAGCACCCCTTTTCCTACTTGCACTGTAAGCTTTTGATGCCATCCAGAGCAAAGGGGCTGTGTTTTGGGTTACACTTACGGCATGTTTTATTGCCTTTTGGCGGAGAGAAGAAGTTTTGGCAAATTTTAAGCCTTTTTTCGTTCGAAAAATAATGTCTAGTTTTTAGTCTAAAAGAGTGGAAGAGAAAGAGAGAGAGAAAGAGTAGCGCAAAAAAGTTGACAGATTTTTCAGTTTTTCTCCTTTCCCTTCCCTCTCCTCCAAGTTTTTAGGTCAGGGAAAGAATCTGTGAAAATATTATAACTATTATTTCATTTACTCTTTTTATTCAATATTATTGTTAAGTTATTGTTATATTTGGCCCAAAATTTATATCATGTGATTCCATACAGTTTTCGATACGGATACATGAAAATATCCAATACTGTACTCTACCTCATCTGCCAACTTAGTCATTATTATTATTATCAGTTCACTAAATATTTTTGATATTAAGTATTGATTGGATTGTTTTGTGCCAACAATTTCATTGGTCTTCTGTCTGCAAGTTTCAAATGACTGTCTGAAACAGATTTTTGCAAAAGTTTATCACATTTTCATTGGATTTATGTTTTGGAAACTCTTTTCCGAAGTATTTACTCTACGAACAAATTTTCTGTTATATGTTATGATTTTTGAGTTTACATAACATAAACGCTACGAAACTTTTAACGATATGTGACATCCGATTAATTATATTTTCTGTTTAACTCTTTCAACATTTTAAAAGTGAATTTTCAACAGAAAAGTACTGTTTTTGTAAACGATTTTTCAAAATATTTTTTACATATGAATAAAGGATTTAATTATATTTGTTTGAATGGTATGTATTATTTGATCATTTATTTTCATTTAATTTCTAAATATTTGGAAAATTGTTTTTCTAATTAAATATGAATTAAACTAATCTTTACTCTTATGTAAAACAATGAAAATATTATATATTTAATGAAAAACATTATTTGAATTGAATTTATGTTTTATATAATGAATACGATTTCTGCGAACCATTTATTTGTTCATCAAATGCTGACTTCCTTTTTAATCATCCCTTTTAACTGATGTCAAGCCTCTGACTCTGATTTTTGTTTCCATTTTCATCAGAACTCTGGTTAATGTGATGGTTGTTAATGTCTAGTGATATCCGCCCGCATTGCCATTACTATTGCTATTCTGACTGCAAAGCCTAATATATCATAGTATTAGTGACCACACACCCAATGCTCCCAAAAAGGCACCCAAAGATAAATTACTGATCAAATTATATCACTCTTTAGTATATTTTAGACCTTATTATAGACATTCAAATTGTTTTGTTTTTCTGTTTTTCATTTATTCCGTTCGGATCAGAATTAAGGGATAGACAAACAAAATATGCCGAGGGTTGGGCCTTAATTATCATTTTTCAATTATATTATAATTGAATATAATTGAGTGGCTATTATCCAATTTCAATACTGTTTAACAGTATTAATGAACACTAGTTTACTATAGAATAACTTAAAAAAACTGCAAACAAATTATAATCGAAAAGTAAAACAAAAAGTTATTATTTCTTCAAAAAATAAACGAGAAATTCATTATTTTGTTTTGAAAATAATTTATTTGAAATGTTAGCAAAAATAAGAACATTTATCGATAGAAAGACAGCGCAATCGGAATATAAATCTGAAGTAAAACTTATCTAAAAAAGATTATTATTTAGTAATACAGAAGAGATGGCATTAATTATATGATCATAACTTAGTTCAGATGCTCTACTCTTACTGCTAACCATTAACTGCTACTTCGTATGGCATATCAGGTCTCAGTTGTGCTTCACTTTTGCCTCTTTTATGCCTCCAAACGCACAATAGAGCTGAACGGCTGAAGTATTTTTAGTCCTACAAAAAAGCTTCTTATATGATATCTCGCAGTTATATAACTTTTATGCTCTGTTCCTTACAGCTCAGTAGTGATACACTAGTGGGCTATACGTGAATTTATAATCACTTGAATGCATCCCTATATCTACTAATTAGTTATTCTCGTGAGGGATAAAAAATAGCGATCATAGAAGCGCTACCACTATCTAACGTTGCATCAGATTATGTATTACTTTGCTCTAAGAGCTCAAAAATCTCCCGCCAGTGCACAGCAAAAAATGATATATAATTTAATGATGAACTGTATAATTAATGATGTTGTCACTGATGCTGCTCTACTATCCGCGCCGCCAGGAATGACTTGACTAGAGCCTGAATCAGCTCTTTTACGCATAACTTGATCTGAAAGTCGAAAATTCATATAAAATTATATAATGTTTTAATTTGTCTTATTTTACACTTACTTTCTCTTTACGACTCAAATGTTTAAATTGATTTTTCGCCTTTCAATTCAATTCATGCATTCACTAACTCTCGCGTAAAGAAATTTTTATAACAATTTTCATAAAAAAGAAATATTTTCAATAAATTTAATATTTTTATTATTATTTAATTAAGTTATTCGTTATCTTTGATTTGAATCAAAGGCAGAAGTGCTCTAATGAATACATTATTTATTTTTACAATCATTTCTATTCATATTTAGTGAAGTTATTTATATTTATTAGTTATGGTCTGAGAATTCATATTTAAAATATGGGATAATAATAAACATAAACTTATTTAATATTTTATTAGATCATACATAAAGATAATGGTGTGGAGGGAGAGGAATAACAATAAAAATTTTGTTTTTCCCGTTCAGTGACCAAATGGTTAAGCAATAAATACTCATTGAGTCTCACCGGTGAACACCTGCAGAAAGAAAGGCAATAAAACATTTTGCAGAACCACTGTTACCACTGTTTCATTCAATAGCCGACTCAACCCTTCTCACTATTATCTCTCTCATTGGCTACAAAATTAAAAATCAAAATTCAATAAATTCTGATTATTATCTAAATTATTGGCTTAATGTCAAACAAATTGATTATCAAATATACAATTATATAAAGCCATAAGTTATTAGGAAACTGATTATAATCTCAGTTTGAATTGAATTTTATTGCTTAGAATCTGATTAAATATTAGCTTTCATACTATTATGGGTTAAAGAAGTAGAGAATGAGTTATTTTAAAGTAAAAGAAGGGAAAGGGATATATCACTGCAATCACATGGACCAACACATTAAGAGCTGACACATATAAGAATTATTGGTTTCTCAGTTAGTTTTGGGTAAATTCTCGTCTATTGTTTGTCACAAATTCAGGAGAGCTATCCATTTCCACCTTTCCATTCATAGGTGCTTCAACTCTTTCAGTCGCTTTAACTTTTGGATAAGATTTAAAACTTTTTCCAATCTATTTGTTGTGCAAAAACTCTTTTCTCTCTCACTATTCAGAGATATTTTTATTGCTTGACCTTCAATATCGAATGCCTGAGCATAATGTGTATAAGACTTATACGATCTGTACAATAGATGATGGCTTTATAAAGTTTACCATTCATTCATTCATGCATTCATTCAACTGTTGATCTAATAAATCAATGTCTTCTCTGAAACGCTTTTAACTCTTCTATCGAATGATTGAATGCAATCATTGCTCAGCAGACGAACTCTTTACTAACCCATTCATTGCCAGTATTATAAACTAGGAAAAAATTGTTGTTGATATATGACATATCTTAATTGTGATAGATGGAAAATAATTACATCTAACTGTCATATAATATCCATTTATTTAAATTTGATTTTTTCCAACTAAAGTATGCCTTCATTTAAGTCTTATTGGGTTAAGGCTTCAAATACTAAGCAATTGTGAAATATTAATACGAATTCACTTTTATTTCAAAAACTTTCTCGAATTGAACAGAAGTTTGCAGTCATTAAAAAGTGTTTATATTAGTAAAGTCAAGGGGTTTTCAAATAATAGTTGAGCCATAAGTATAATAATAATAATAATAATAATAATATTGGTTTCTGCGTAGGAGTTATGCCAATTGGAAATGTACTTCAGTAGTGATATAACACTCCTTTACTGCCAGAGCTAACAGAGCTAATGATCAATTAGATAACAGATAATGTTCTCATAATAATAGTCCGGACCCGACTTAATGGCCAAACTTGAGCTTAATGGTCATTTTTTCATAGAGAAACTCGTTTTCATTTCACACAAAAGAGTTTTTGAGACCTAATGACAAGAAAATGCAGCCAATAATGTGCTAATGTGTTACCCCTTTGCAGACAAATACTTTTTTTCACAATTTCTCGTAAACTTCTTATAAAATATATTTTCTTTTTCTTATCTTTTATTTTTATTCTTGCACTGAAACAGAGTGTATCACAAATACGGGTATTCAATAACTACCTCATGTTTTTCGGAAGAATAAAAAAAGTTTTTACACTACTATTTGAATTAATAAAGAAAGAAAAAAAATTGTTTTTATTTATAGTTGGATAAGATTTACAGCATTTTGATTGTGTACACAAACTGACAATCTATTAGCAAATCTAAAGGTATGAAAATAAATTTTATTATAATTTATTGTAACTATTCGTTGAAAAGTTACTCAACTTTTTATTTAAAAGTTAATAATTCATTAGAATAGCCATAAATTATTGCTACTATGACTGCAAGGGTATGGAAGTTAAGGCAAAGTGTGTTCGACTCTTACCGATAAATATTTGTTAATTTACTATTAAATGCATGTTTTAACTGCCAGAGCCCAGTCATCCCTTTTCTCTCTCACTAATGACTCTTTCGGAATATATGCAATCGGTTTAAGAGACGAGACATTTAGTGTGTGAACAGAAAGAGAGAAAAAGTTATTTAAAAATTTAGAAATCATTTGTCCGTAAATATAAACATTAGAGAATCGATAAATTGTTTCGGCAGATGTATCGTCGGCTCGAGCACAGGAAGCCCTATGTTATAAGTGAAAGAAGCCCTCACTGTCTCCCAGAGTTGCTCTCAGAGTCTCTCTTATCATAAACACAGCACAACTGCTCTTAATTTCGTTTAACTAAGTTTTGGTTTTGTTTTGTTGAATCGGTCGCCAGTTTACTGGAAAGACCTGACACACAAGGCTTGTTCATCAAAATATTTGAAAGCCTTTCCTCCATTGCCTAATACTTTAATAATTCTGGTCACGTTACTAATCCGAATAATTGGCGCACTTACACCCTTAGGGTGTTGGCCAATCATTAAGACTCTTTCCCAATATATAAGAGTTTTATTTTTAGTCACTTTTCTTGGAATTATAAAATAGAAAAATAATTATTAATCTAAAGATGAAAATATTTAATATATTTTTTTAGTCAGAAATGTTTACCAAAAACATTAGATATTTGTTATGAAAACGAATAACCATTTTTTGCTCATTAGTCTGAGAGTCAATTTTTTTTGGTAGACTCACTCAAAATTCAATTTCTATTTAAACTTATCTATTTTTTGCGACCGATTATTCCCTTTTCTCGTGAAACTTATCATTAAAGAGGGAAACATTAGTGAATTGATGAAAGTCTACTTTTTAACTCTACTAATGGTAAAAATATATTAAGGTTAGGGTTAGTCCGGTTGCAGAGAAATTCTTTGATGCAAACTATGAAAATCAGCTCTGGGTTTGTGAACTAAGAATTAAAATCAAGTAATCAGTATTTATTTCAGTCATTTTTTAGATATAACTATAACTAAGACTTTTGAGCGCAAGAAAAAAATTATCATTGATTTGGTTGAACACGTTTTCACATTTTCTTAAGTCCATTGAATTATATCATCATTAGATAACATTGAATTTATTGTCTAATTTGCTAAACGAGTTCAAACTGTCATACTTTCCGAAAATTTAATTAAATAAATCAAATGAAGAATAATGAGTGAGAATTGAATTTCAAAGCCTATAAATTTCAATACTAATAAATTTTAGAGAAAAGCAAATAATAATAATCAAAAGGTGTGTTTGTGTTATATATATTCCTCTTTTTCAGTAATAAGTAAGACATTAGTAATGCCTAAAAAGCATAAAATTAAATCATTTGCCGAAAAAGCGATTGAAGACAAATAAAGAGCCAAAGAATTTCAGATAAATTATAATATTTAGTCGAATGCAAACTCAAATCCAAATCCAGTTTCTGTTTTGGGCACTAATGTAGTTCTGCTCATCAAATACTAGTATCCACTGTATGTTTCACTCTCTCAAACCCCTCTCCGAAAACTTTCTCAAAAATAACAAATTATTAAAAGCTATCAACTCGTCTCCAAACGATATAGTGATACCAAAAGAAGGCCAATCATTGGTATCTCTAAATGAGTTCAATTTTTCACGCGATTCGATAAAAAAGTAAATTTAGTAAAAAGAGAAACCAGTCGTGAAGTGACTGAAAGTTATACCACATATAGTCAGTCACAGAATCTAAAGACCAAACAATTCCAGCCATTACTCTGAATGACGTATCAACTCATCCAATATCTGTAGCATCGGTTGGATCGGATTTTCTCTACAAACGGCCAAAACAGCCATTAGTTTGCATAACATTCTGTACTGAAGACTAAATGCGATCCTTTGACTGACTGATGACTCTCTTCACTCATATACAGTTTAAATCTCTTTTCTGGTAGACTCGGGTGACTCTAATTCATATTAAAATATATAAACCTTTTATTTAAATAATAAACAGACGAATAAATCATCGAAAAGACTATTTGGTTAACAAGAATTGAAAGAATAATTTATAACTATATATATAGTCGTTATTTAAGTGGCTTTAGTTAATCGATTGTCAAAAAAATTATTTTTTAAAAATAAACACTTTTAGACAAAGAATTGAATTTTTTCAAAAAACCTTTATGAGATTTTGTTCATGAAATGTGATTATTATTGAAAAATTTCCTCAAAAATGAATTATGTCTTACATAACAAAACAGAGCGTTAGTATCAAATTCAGAATAGAGAGAGGTTTTCATAGTTTCCTACATTTTTGGGCTCTGAAGCGAAGGGTCGAAAACAAGGGGATTGTAAATGACAGACATTTACTGAACAACTTTCAGGGGAACAATTTCCAGCCCAACCATTGAGTAACAAAAAAATCCCTCGTTTTTTAAGTTAAGTTTGAAATATATGTAATAATAAAAAGGTATAAATCATCGAATTTTAAACCCAAACACAAATTTCTGGCCCAACTCAGCAAAAGAGGAAGAGAACCAACAATTTTTATAATATTTTTTTTTGTTATTTATTTCATACTAATAAATATGTGCAGAGATTTCTAGTGAAGATACAATTGGGTGACAACATTACAATAAAAAGGGCAAAATTTTTTCTCTGATAGAACTTTTTCAGTACTAAATAACATAAAAGGGCAGACATTTGGTGCATAAGAGAGATAAGACTTTCAGTTGTTTTTGGTGTAAAACTTGTTTTTCGCCAACAAATCTGACATTTCATTTAATGGGAATATTGTTGCCAAGTGTTGTACAGTCAATAACTGTGAAGCTTGATTCACCCTAGCCAATTGAAACGATAATAATTTAATGAGATAGGCTATTTTTGGGGAGATTATTCCATCAATCAGAATTAATGAGTGCTTTTTAAGACCCATAAAATCTTCAATAATTAGCCAACAAATCATAATGAAGTAGTTTTTGAATAAAGGTAGTCTATTTTGAATATATTTGATAATCGGTCACTTTTTTGCAGGTTTTAACCTGTTTCTAATTTTTATACAAATTGATAATATAGTCCACTAATTAAGAAATCAAAGATAAAAATCAAATAAACTTTTCTAAAGAATGTTTAGATTATAATTAGATATTATTTTATTTAGTTTTAATGATTAAATGATAAGACAAATATATAATATTAAACAGACTCTAAAGTCATTGTCTGTACAAAACATACTGCTTTTCGAAGAAATACTTTCGGTCTTCAAATCCAACCACTTCTCAAGAGAGCTCTAATTTTTTCTGCATTTAATCGCATGAAGTTTTTTAGCCGTATTTTTATATTGCATTTCCGTTGTTTTATATCTGTTATTCTGCTCTCAATATCTCTCTCCCAAACTCTCCCAGCACTGGAGCACTGTTATCACTTGTCGTCCGTGAAAAATCTTGATATTGGCTTAGATTTTATTTTTTTTATTGGTTTGTTTTCGTCTCATATTTTTCTCTGCACTTCAATGAATTTTTTAACGTTTGTCTCGTTTTATATATATTTTTGTCGATGTTTTTCAAAGTTTAGAAACTTTTTTATTCATATAATTATTCAGTAATGCTTTTGTGAAATACTGGTATGTTTTCTGCACTCTATGTTGCAGTCATTGTATGCCAAATATCGTAAGCCTTTGCTCTGGTATTGACATTTTTGGCTAACTTTTCCCTTCTTTTCTGTTCAATATTTTTTACATCACATACACAACAATTTGTATTTGATTTCATACAAAAAATGCTTTCATTCGTAATAGCATTGCGAAAGAACTGCAAAAAATTCTTTTGTTAAGCGTTTGTTCCCCGAGTGTTGAAAGGGATAGGAAGGCATAAAAAACCTTTTACGATATTTTTCTAAAAACTCTGTCGTTTGTAGTTTTTGTCTCATTTTTCGTCTCCTTCCCCTCCTGACCCCCTTTGTCCTCTCTCTCCTCTGGTTCTCTTGAGCATCCATTAGACGCAAACCATTCTATCCATTGACTTATTGATGGCATATAAAGGGGTGTCTTAACTAAACCCGGAAAAGAGACAGATTTATTGCTAGGTTTTAACCCATCGTCGATATGGCGTTATTCGCAACCATTTCACTGAATAGAAAGCGTAGACAAAAACTAATAAATACACCACCCGTTGGATCGACAACAAAATCACAATTCAATATAGAGTCCAATCATTTCCTCTTTTCTTAATAATAATTTTATTTATTTTTCACTTATTTTTATAGTTTTATTAACTCTTGTTATAAACTACATTGACTGCAATTTTTGAAAGACAAAGATTTGTAATCATTTAGCCTGGATAAATTTCATATTGATTGAAAGATGAGTCAGAATACAGATTAGACAGAAATATATATAAATAAAATCGATTTTTGTTTTCCAATGCATTGAATAATTTAATATAGTTTTTGTCTATTAATCAAATGCAGGAATGAATTACTTATTTTCTGAAAATTGTTTTTCAACTAAAAGCCCACAAAATTCACTTAAAAGAAGAGAATTTAATTGAAAAACTTAATAAACATGTATTAATATAACAACAAATGTTGGCTACAATTTGATTCACTGCCAAAACTTTGTGCTTAACTCAACTGAAGAGAAGAGTAAGAAAAATAGTTTTGGCTTTATTTACATTTCTTAAGGTCTTTAAATCCTAAAAGAGTACTAAAAAAAGGTTTTCCACTCATCTGTCTTCAGAGCTAACCTTAACCGTGAAGTTATTTGGGCCATAGAGAGTGGCGTACAGTGGCGTAGACTTGCAGATAAAAATTTATTGCTTTGATTCTGGGATTACATAAAATGTATTATAGAGTTAAGTAGAGAACTGGGTTCGAAAAACTCTTAACTCACCAGTTTAGTTGACTTTCCTTTTTTAAACCATTCACTGAAAGTGTTTTTACTAACGAATAAAAAGTTTATTTTTAGTTCAAATTATTTTCTTTAACTCCTCTTCTCTTCTCTTATCTATTTCTTATTGCCTTAATTTGGATGCAATTCAAGACTTTTCTAAATAATCTTAATTTTGTTGAATCTATTCTTTTTGCTAAAAATCAGGTCTAATAGTGCGGACAATCATCTGAACCAATTTGTAATAGAATTCTTCCTTTTCTTAAATCTGAACAAAAAGTCACTTGCAATGTCTGTTGTGCTCATACATATGGCCATAGATATTGACTACTGGTCAAAGAGCCCCTGGTCATACCTTCTTACCTATTCAAAATGTTCGTTCACCTGAATTAATGTATAGTTGTTATGAACTGTATTATATGAAAATGAATAAATCATACTAGGTCTGCTGGATATATTGAAAGGGACAAGGGTCAGTTTTTGGAATGTGATCAGGGAGTATGTTTGGTCAACAGAATTACAATATCTTCAGTGAAAATAGCGAACAAATGCCTCAATCGGTCATTCATTATATGAAATGATGGCTAAACTAATGTGCGCTCACATTGTAATGACAGTGAATTTGTTGAAAGAATTTTTAGATAATTAAAAAATATACAAAAATTCTTCAAAACTTCATTTTTATTTAATGAACAAACTTTTTGTACGCAAAATAACTTTTCATATTTTGTTTTATGAATACTTAAAAATCCAATAGAAAACAAAACGACTACAAAAGTAGTTTCAAAACTCTGCAGGAAATTCCTGTAATTTTTACGTAAACTGAAAACATATGATGAAAGTCGACTTCAAAAATATTTCCAAAATAAGATCTGAATTGTTTTACAGATATGAGGCCAAAAATGTTTTACTAATTTCATAAAAATAGATTAAATGTGCGAAACGATTAAAAATGACGTTAAGTTGCATTTTCTTTACACTATCTAATACTGGTTTGCTTTATAACCTATTCTTAAGTTTTCAAATAATTAATTATTTTGAGAAAAAATTATTCAATAAATTATAGAAAATATAAGACTTATTATTAATGAAGAAAGTTATCAATGATTTTCGTTAAAAATGTGAAAAAATACAATTAATTACAAAGAATTGTTTTATTTATTGTTCTATATTTCGATTAAACAAATCATTAAAATATCGAAAAAGAAAATTAATCAGTACAATTTTATGGGAGCATGTTACCATGTTACATTTCCTGTCAATAATAATTACTAATTAAAGTTTTAATGAATGTCACTCACAAAACATTTATTTTTGTGAGACTAGAAAAAATAGTCAAATCCTGTATTTTATTGGTTGACTCCATTTCCAAGTGCTTTAATCGGTTTGAATGAGATTTCTATCTTTTAGAACAAAATTTGAAGAAAAACTTGAAATTATTATATTTCAGAGAAAACTCATTTAATGTCTTTGAAAACGACTTCATTAAATAGTTTTGATTTTTTTTCTGTAAAATTATGTCTAGTCTTACGGCTCATATTCGTCTTCACAAACATTTTATTTATCAAATAATAAAATACTGTAATTAAAAATTTATAATTTGTTAATTATTATGTCAGAGGTATTTTAGCAAGATCATTCGTATCTGATCATCCAAATACTCTGTACATGTATATGAATTATATGGATTTTTCCTGACACTATTAAGCGAAATAACTGGTTAACTCTGGTCTTAGCGATCCCTAACTGAACAGAACCACTACTTATTGATATTTGTTTTGAAAATACTGTAGAAAAGTATTTCAATATTTATGAAATGAAGGCTTAATTTCCAATACATTCTATTCTTTCACTTATAATCGAAAAGACGCTCAAAAATCATATATTTTTAAAAGAGAGGAAAGTGGATAAAATAGGAGACGAAATGTTTATTATGTGAAACATTTTTTCAAATCTCATCGAATATCTAGAATTTTAATGCATATGAAGTATAATTAAAATTGTTGGCTCTTTTTGGCTCTCTTTGGCTCTCTTTAACTCTCTTTGGCTTTCTTTTTGCTGGCAATGAATTTGAAATTGAAAATTTGAAATGAAAATTGTTTTTGAGCTCTAATCGATTGACTATAATTTGCTTTAAATATAAGTCAATTTAAACATAGTTAAGCTTTTTATGGTTCCAATACATGAAATGTCAATAATATAATGTATTATTGATATCGAAATTTTCGAATAAATGATTTATAATCAATAGATTCAAAGGTAAAGATTATTGACAGTAGTTATTGTAGTTATTATACTGTAGTCAACATTATATTAGTTTCTGTACAAGAATTTCACTGCAATACAAATGATCAGCAAATCTGATGAAACAAAAGACTGTTTTTCTTATAAAAAAAATACTGAAAGTATAGATTAGCTTAAAATTATAGCCGAAAAACCTGACGCCTAATCGGAAAGATAAAAATTTTAACGGGTCTGGCAAATGTGAGAACGTGAAAGTGAGCAATGTAATTTAGAAGAATGAATTAGCAGACACCATACGAGTGCTAATTCATTATTAATTATTTTTGCTTCTCTTTTGTCTGAATGACTTCAACAATAAAAAGCAGAGATAGAGATAGAAGTGGTCAGTCATTAAGGGAACGGGTACTGAAATAATAATAAGTATTACACTGTTTATACTTTCATATAATTTAATATTCTGTATAATATTATTACATGTTTTGCACAAAAAAATATGGTTTAAAGTGAAAGAAGAAAAGAGAGAAATAATAATAATTGTCAAATGATTATTGTAGTGACTGGTGGTATACATATTACCACTAATAGAGCGCCAGCAGAAACACACCGAATAAATGTATAGTCACAGAGCGAGTGTGGGGTTCCTATCAACTGATGGAACAGTTGTTTACTCCACTCTTCGCGTCGTGTTTTTCCATTGCATAGCAAACTATAGACCACTAAAAAAATAGTTGATTTCTTCTCTCTCTTTCTCTCTCCACAATAGTCTTCATATTTTTTATGCATTCATTTCTCAACTACTTGTTTACAACTTTCTGAATACCGTTTCTCACTGTTTGTGCCCTTCGAACAACGTCTCGGCCCTTTAGTTCACTCCACTGTTACAGTAGACCTAATGCACCACTACTTCTCAAATATAGACATAATTTTCAATTCTTTATTCTATGTCTCTGTTCTTCTGTTGTTCTCTTGTGTGGTATTTAACAGTAAATTATATTATATTAGTCTTACTGTTGAAAAGCGTTATATTTTTTTTCACATACTTTTCAGTTTGAATTGTTTTGACAATAAATTTTAAATTTTATTTACTTCTGTATGGAATGCCATTCATTCTCTTCGTAATATTCCTACTGTTTCTTAAATAAATCTTATTTTAATAAAAAGCTAATAAATATTCTTTTTTTAATTCAATTTGGCTATACTTAACACTACAGTCCTGTATAGAAGGCTTGTCTAAGAATATAAATTATAAATTAAAGTATATTAAAGTCAGAAAATACTCGATCCTATCCAACACCTATGAGTATGAGCTCCTGTTATGCACACATAGCAAAAAAATCTACAAAAACAAGCAAATAGTGTCTGCAGTATAACCAATAATATGATAAAAAATCGTATGCATTATATAATCCTATGTAATATAGCGGCTGTTTTCCATCAGGTCATTGAACCACCAAATTTTTTTCTGGCGAACTTCATGTATGCAACCCCTAAGACCCCTAACATCCACCCGATAACCAATTGGGCAACACTTATGTAATGTAGAAAAACAGAATACACCACACATTCCGTCCATTTGTTGTTTGAAAGGCAGAGAGTTTTTTGCCCTTATTTTGGTGTCTCTTATGGGCGAAAGAGCCGCTCTTATGAGCACATGTTGTGATTATTACATTAAACATATGCCGAAAAAATATATTGAAATTAACGAACAATATATTTGTTGTGTTTTCCACTTTCACTATAGATGTGTATATTTTTCGTCCCTTTCCTCAACCGCTTCCTTAAACAAAAATTCTCTGCAAAAGAATAACTATTTTTCTTCTTCTAAAGTATTATTCTTTGATTACTAGAAAAATAGGATTGTATATCAAATTTGAGCCTAACCATTTATTAAATTCACCCGGGGCTCGGCTCCCATTCCTTTATCTACTGTAGCTCTACTATATTTATAATTACATTGCAATCGTATAACGAAAGGCTTCTCTCATAATATGAAATATTAGTTAATTATTAAAATATTCGTCTTTTTCGTATCGAAATTAATCATAAGAAGAGATTTATTGCAAAACATTTATCAAAAAATCTAAAAACTACTGAACTCAGTCTCACTCACTCTCTTCTCGTTCACTTCTATCCATTTTTAAGTCTTCATTAAAATTCAGTGAAACTGTTGTATAAAATGAATGGTGTTTTGCAAACCAATAATCTGTAGAAAACTCTTTTGCATACAGTTTGCCACTCATTGCAATCGCTTCATAACTTGGAGTCTAAAAAATTTAATTTCGTTTTTGACTCTATTTCTCTCATAACTCATATTAATATTATGTGAACCGATATTCCTCTCAATACCATTAGATTTTTCAGTTTATAACTCGACTCTATTTTACATATTTGCCGAATAGGTATGGTATGCGTTGGTTTGCTTGCACAGTATACATGTCCCCTCCATTCCCTGTCTCTTGCCTGAGCCCACACTTCACTGCGAAGTATATTCACTCTTATACTCATCAAATGATTCAGTTCTCATCAAAAAATTTGAGCCCAATCTGTACTAACTCTAAAATTTAAGCCAAACTTTTATTGCGTCAAACTTTCATTATAGCAGCAGTGCTGCAGTGGAGGCAAAATAATTAGCATAATTTCCTCTAATTCCCCCCCAGATCCCAGATCTCTCTTTCCTTCTCCACAATTGTCTGTATCTCTCATTTTCTCATTTCGCGAAATTCTCCCTCAAATCGCATCCTTTCAATGAATACAGAGAATAAAGTCGACGACTGGGTCTTCATTACAGCACTACTGCAGTGCGACTACGACTACAAATCCATTTCAGCTCAAATGCATTTTATTATATATTAGACTTATAATTATTCTCTCTCTCTCTCTTTCTCTCTCTCTCTCTCTCTCCGCTCTCTCTCTCCGCTCTCTCTCCGCTCTCTCAACTGTATTGTATTTTTTCATTCAAATAGAGTGAACGATATTTGAAATGAAAATTATATAATCTTTTGAATCTCACGTAAGACTAAGAAATTTGTTGTTCGGTTAGAATAGAAAACAATTAAAGCATTTGATATTTGATTTTGAATTATCATTAATTGTGAAAAATGATGTCAACTATAATTGAATAATTTGCAGACAGAGAGAGGCAGCGAAAGAGAGTCGACAAAACTTCATACGAAAGATAGATTTTGTTGTTTTTAGGGTTCATTCGGATTCACATCCTTTTACTATAATTTAAATTAATGTTTAGTTTAATAAATAGCGAAACACATGCGAAGGCATGCACTGAATACATAGCAAACAAAATACACTGTTTATAATGTTATTCGTTCAGTGAAGTGTTGTTCTCTTGCTTTTCAAAAATTCTGTAATTGAGACAGTACAATTCAGATGCACACTAACACATATTCGTTGCCACAATTCCAATGCAAACCTTAACCCCATTTAATAGTTCTTTCGGTGCAAAGGCCTGTCTCTGGTGTCTGCAGTACTCAAAGGGTGTTTTCCAGCCTTCAAATGCCTTCAAACACTTTTTATTTGCTTTCAAAACCCGTTCACATGTTTTTAAGGCCAAGGACTCAACCGATAACGTATAAAATGTTTGTGTTAAGCCTCTACATGTACTCTCTCTCCCTCTCCTCTCTTATTTTGAACCAGACTTTGGCTCAAACTTATAATTTAACTCAAACTCCTATTCCTTTGCAATATCTTTGGGAACAGAAGAGAGAACAACAAATAAATGCAGTGAAAACCCAGTAAAGAAACTGCTATTAAAGGATAGCATTTTTCATACGAAAAAAGATTGGAATTTATTATAAATTTTTAGCTAAATATAGCAATCGATTAAATGTCTTGATATTATCGTTGGATTGGAATTCTTGTGGAACTGAATTAAAACTCGTTCTATCAAAGAGTCAAAAGAAAAAAGTATTTTTCAGAGTCTTTCGAAGATTTTAACCTTTCTTATTGAGAATCGAAAGTCAGAGATAATTTGCTAAATCATATATCTTATGATAAATTACTAGACTTTCAAAAGATTTATTGCGTTATTAATAATAAGCGATTGAATAGATTTGATGAGAATATATTCAGTTTTGGAAATTACTGTTTAGATAAACATATTTATAGTTCAAGCGATAACTAGACTTAACTTAACGTTTAAATTATAAGAAAATATTTATTGCAAATCTAATGGTCGTATGAATAGAGGTTTTACTGTAATTTGTTTTCGTCTCTTTCAGACAATAAGCGCCCGAAGCCAACAGATATGACTAAAGTGTTTATAATGGCATATATTGGCTCTATTGCTGTATTGCTGTATTGGCTGTATTGCACTGCACTTCACCCCTTTTCCCTCTTTTCCTGTACTCCAGACAGGGCTGGGCTATGGCTTAGACTTTACACAGTCTTCAATATGCAAGACGTGTAGTCAAGTGTACGCTAATAACAAAGTGGTGATCGGCCCGCAGGAGAAGGGGTTCTCAGAAATATGGGGACAAAAAAATATGTACCAGTGCTCATATTCAATGCCATTGCTTTGTGTTTACGGAAGTATTTTGGTTCGAGAGGGTTAACGGGACTATCGAGTGCTACACATGCAGACAGACTACCACTGTGTGCCTGTCTGTCACCCCTTCAGCCCTTTCCCTCTCCTTTTATGACTTATTGCTTCAGCCTTTTGCGAGTGTCTGTCGGGCTCTCACGTCCTTCAGCTCTGAACCAAATTATGTTTAATGTTTACCCGCTTTAAGATTACAGTACATTACAGTACAGTTAGCTTTTCTTATACTTCTTCTTCTCTTAAAACTTGTGTTACTTTATATTTCTTTTGATTTATTATAATTTTATATAACTTTTCTGTTTTGTTATAAGTTTAAGGAAAGCAAGAAAATTATGTTTAGCTTTGATTTATTATAATTCAATTCAAGAGAAAAATCAAATTTATTTTTAGTATTCTTTCGAATAATTTATAATTTTCTAATATATGGCGAAATGGAAATGAAATATTGATCTCTTAAATAGAGTTACAATGTTTTGATTTTCCAGAAACAAAATGTTATAAATGAATAATAATTGATTAGACCTTAAAAGATAGTGAAAATACTGCAGACTTTCATAAATAGTGACTAACAATACAAATGAATGCATAGAATATTCAGACATGAAATGCATTGAAACTATAAAATTATTTTCGTGAAGACCTCTCAATCTTATGTATGCTTACGAATAGCACTAGTAATTGCTACCAGGCCAGGAATGTAGCGCTGAATATGGTCAACTCATAAAACTCTGACATATAATAGCACCTAGGCTCGATTTATTTTAGATATAGCTCTTTTCACATTAGAAACGCAAGAATAGAATCACTAAAGTATTGGTAATGGCTTTTGTTGACCTCAACACTTATGCCAACCCAATGAGGGTCAGTTCAAGTGAACCCTTTTAAATGCAGAGAATTTTTTCTTCTCTCCAAATGAGTTGTAAACAAATGTGAGCTAAACTGAAGCAAAAAATTTTTGCTGAAATGCTTAACAAAACTAAACCTTTTTTTTGCACAGATTTTCTCTTTTGCAGAAAAAATGAGGTCAAACACGAATGACAGTCCACACCAATAGAAGGGTTTCTTTTATAAACACTTTTATCGAGCAGTACTGCACAAACACATTGGAAATGTCTTTTCACTCGTATTTTCCTCCCTTTCTCTTATTTTTAACTCTTTTCCTGGAATTCAAGCAATCGGTTCCTCTTTTAAAGGAAATGAGGTCACAATGGGTTGACTGAGTGATCGACTGAGTCGAGCAAATAATAACATTGAATATTCAGTAAAAAGGGATATCAGAGCAGAAGTTTTGCTTTCGTATATACTTTCGTTTATATTCTATGAACTTTTTCAATGAATTGTTAATAAAAATCTTATTCCGAAGAGTTTAGCGAACTTAGCATTTGTGTAGCCGTTGTGACCTATTTTTGCCTTTCATTAGAGAGTTAACACTTTCAGCACATTTAAGAGTGAATACGAAATTCTGAATCATATGAAAAGAATTGCTATTATTGTGAAAATGTGTTGACTACTCGAACAAATCCAATACAGTATTACAAAAGATTCGGATTTGATGGACACCTGAGGAACTCGATTGAGATTAGAATTCTTCGAAATTCCAAAAAATAGCATACCTTGATCAATTAATTTAATTCAACTAATGATTAACTAATATGTATTATTAGTATTATATATGTGTAATGGAAGATACAGCCAGGATAATTACAGTTTTAGTGTCTTATTTTTAATATTCATTTCACCAAGATAAGCGAGAATACTCTTATAACCCGAATAAACCTGGTGAAGAATTTGAAGATTTGAATTCAAATGATCACAGTAGTATTTGGAACAATTAGACAATCACTTATCAGACACATCCTTAATATTATTCATAACTATTGCAATAAATGACTGATTATTTAGATAATGAGTATTGCATTGGAAACAAGAAAATAATTGATAATAAATAAAATTCAAATTAATATTAGAGTAGAGACAAGAATACTGCACGTAATGCACACCGATATGGATCGCAGTTCATGTGAATCGATTGCATAATTTGATTAATAATTTATTTCTTAGAAAAATAAATTCTTTCGCAAAGAGAGTCCAAAAAGTAGGTAAACTCGAAATCATATCTACTCTTTACCCGAGTATTTCACTTAGATATTGCAGCTTGTTTGTTTACTTGAGACTAATCTAGCATGGTGTTTTCAAGTTGTTTCAATGTTTAGTACAAGACTCAATTTATAATTTCAACTTTTGTCTCGCTGTTATGGCGATAAAGATCAAGATTATTCATAGACTTTACTCTAAGGACTGTAAACATGTTTAGCACTGACTGTGAATACACCCCACCCCTCCTCCTTTTATGAATTGATACTTTTTGAATGATTTATAATTAAATAAAATAACTTTTATATTTGAGATGCAGTTAATTAATCGTTTATTTGATTTTCTTCATTAATATTTATTTGAATTAAAATCGATAAGTCTTTTAGATTTCGGTAATATAAGTGATTTTTTTAAATTAATGAATCAAATGATTAGATTTGATTGAATACAAGAGCGAACCAACACTTTTGTGGACAAACTCTTAATAAATGATGTTTTGAGTGAGAAATAGTAAGAAATAATTTAAAGTTAAGATTGTTTATCAAATTGATTGTGTCTTCTCTTCTCTCTATAATATCTAATAGACTTTCGACTATTTTTTATTAGTTTTTCATCAGTCATATGAGAAAACTGAATCAAAATTAAATTAGAGAATCTGTGGGTGTCTTCTGAATCAATATTTGAATGAATATAATATTAATAAATTATATTCAGCCCATTAGACCATAGGCTAAAAGTGTTGAACCAATACCTACCCGAAGACTAAAGCCGTTCAGAAGTCTCTTCTCTTGTGTTAATTTTGTAGATTATTAATGGATTTGTTTTGAATTCATATAATTTTTACTTTTTTTTTATAAAACTTTCTCTTCGGCTGAAAATATTTTGTACTTAACATTGAAATCTCATTTAAGAAGACTTATATTATAAGATCGAGTTTTAGGTACTGACGAAAATACTTTATAATATTTCAACTTTTTTCCCCGAATTCTCTTCGAAAGTGAGTTTAAGGTTTATTTCAGTAAATATCAAAATCTACTGAATAAGTAATGAGAAAACATTTGAAATCACTTGTAGAATAGTATTTAAATATTTAATACATAAGCCTTTCGACAACAAATTGATATAAAAAGCAGTTTTAAACTAATGTTTTGAAATAATTTGTTTGAAAGCGTATTTCAAAATTAAGTACTCGATCTGGATATGCATTAATGAGATGAACGGAGTATTGAGATCTGATATGAATAAGTAGTTTTTGTTTTTGCTAACTTAAAAAACTTGAGCAGAGCTAATAATTAGGCAGTATTTCTATGTATATAATAATTGATGCAATAATGAAGTGATTCACTCGAATCCCAAACGAATTATCTGTCATAACAAGCGAACAGCGAATACTGAAAAGATTTAATTTTTTGGCTCTTCTCTACAAATCCTCTCATGAATTGGTTGCTTGTGTTCGTTGTTCTCCACATTTTAAAATCTCTCTCTCTCTCTCTCTCTCTCTCTCTCCTCTCTCTCTCCTCTCTCTCTCCTCTCCTCTCTCTCTCTCAACTGATTGCAAAGCCATTTCTTCCAGAGTCGGCTTCTTTTTGGAAATCCCAGTGCACTATAAAGTTCACTATAAATGATAGCGAAAGGGAAAAAATATTTTAAAAAATATTAGAGTATCAGAGATCAGAGCCCATCCTAACTCTTATTCATTAATTATACAAAACATTAACTTATAATACACTCAAAACATATATTTTTAATACAAACATATTTTCATATAATACTAGTAATGTATATAATAGTCTGTTTTGACTTAAGACTAGAGAATAACATTTATTATATTATATTATTTACTATTTTATTCACTTATCCATAAAAGGCTATTTTGTTCGTTAAAACATTTGACATTTTCTCTCTGTTTTTTTGGCCAAAAAGATCATAAAAACCTTGACTTAACCTGATTTGGCATTTCATGGAATGATATATAAAAACAGTTTTACTTTTGAAAGAAAATGAGAGAAATACTTGAAAATAATCCTGAAAAAGGTTAAAACAGTATTTATGATGGATCATAATTTATTAGCTGAAGTACACACCAGAAGATTAAGCGATCCTTTTTAAATAGAAGTAGAAATTTATTTATCCGAACGTATTATTCAATAGGTATTGACATAAATAAATTGGTTAAACTCTCAGTTCATCTCTTTTCACTCTATCATCAAAAATCGGCTGTATTTTGATATTCCTCTCTCTTATATCCATTTATATCCAAGAGTACAGTATATACTGTATTAAACATTAGGAATGTTATCCTTATATACGAATATAAACCTTAACTATATTTTTATATTTAAGTTTAGAAATTAAGTTTCCAAAGAGAAAGGGAGCGAAAGATTTTTTAGCCAACGGGTGGTTTGAATTTGGTTAGAAGGTTATAGGGTTCAGAAATATGTGAGATAGGGCTGAGGCAGAGCTCGGCATCAATTTATTACAATCGTCAATGACTTTTCAAGGACGAGATTAGACTTGAAAATTGGTCGGAACGCCATATTTAGCTTATATTCGTTGCCCAATCACTTCATAGCTAACGAATAATAAGTGACTCTTACAGTAGATATAAAAACACTGTATTTTTCACTCTATGTTCTCACTTGAGTCTCATATACAGTATTATACATACAATAAATACAATATATAAACATTTTTAGTTTTAATCATCCCTTCTCTACAACAGAACAATTATAAAGATTTGTTAATTAAACTAAAATTTATATTAAAAATAATAATCAAATATTGGTTAAAGTTATTGGATATATCATCGAATATAATATACCGAAACTGTTTATATTTCTCTGAGAGTAGCAAGGTGGGGGCATAAAATACTTTTGACATTGAAGTTCCACCCCCTATGTTAAGTTGCCCCTGGGCAGATTGTAGAAAAAAATAACTTTTTCAGTCAAATATGTGTAGAAATGAATTAAAATGAGATAAATCTGAACCTAATCGGTCTAATTCTACCGATTGTTTCATATTGACAGCACATAATCCCCATATTGTCGTCCATTTTACCCTTGTCTAAATCATGATAATTGTCTAAGTATCTAGATCAAATTGAGCATGTATCATTCCTGAAAGTTATATCAGCTCATAGTATTGTTCTCCACATCTTTACAGCGCATATGAATACAAAATGTTGTAAACAATTACTGAACTATTATAACGTCAAGAATGCTATAAATTCTTTCTTCAATAAAAGAAATATTTCTGTCAGAACTTCAGAGATATTCTAAACTTTTTTATTATTCAGAAAAATGTTTATAAGAATTATATGAATGAAAAATCTTTTATTATTATTTGATTCAAACTTTTCAACGATATCACGATTAAAACGATATCAAGTTTTGTGAAATAATAAACTTTTCTGTTATTATGAATTGATTTATAAATTTAATTTCAGGGATAGCCAAAGGATATATGCAAAGAATACCCCGCTAGTATTTTAAGTTGAATGTTGTGCGCAATAAATGGTCAATAAAAATGGCGCTTTCATTAAATACAAGTCGGGTTACATTCAATTCATATACTTAAAACTTTGTAACTTGCTCAGTTTCATCAAATTTAATCAGATTTGGTCAAAACTCAAGTTCGGTTCCGATGTTGTCCCCCATTTAATACCTGAGATTCACCTTGTTGTTTCACTACTATACTAGCTGATCTAACCAAACAAATTGACCCCTCCCTAATTCAAGTTATTTTTCAATCAATTTCTACGAATCTCTTCTAATACTGGGTTTTCTTGACTACAATTAAAGCCGTTCCTAAGAAATGATTGGCCCGTCAGAGCAACCGTGCAATAGATATGATATTCTTAGGACAATACAATGCAATTGGTTTATTGGCCTCATTCCCAAAGTCCGTCTCATTCTTATTCTTATGCATTCTGTCCACTATTTTCTTAGATCTCATGTATTGCCAGACATTTGAGCGCAAATCTCAATCACATTCAGCCCTTATGTCCAGACAGAGAGCGTAAGGGAGTGTTTCTCTCATGTATGTCCATTGAAGCAGGTGGTGGTGTGAGGGTTAGAAGTGAACTGAAGTGAAGTGAATGGGTGGGTCAGTGCATGCCATGGGCCAGACAGCAAATATGAAGTATTGCTTATGCCTTACATTATGCCATACGAACGGCAAGAATCAGACGTACAGTACAGTAGAGTTGTGTACATAAAAATATGTACTGAACTGAAGGTTTCATATTTGTGTAATTATTGGCCAAACCATACGTAATGGTCGTCTCAGACATTGAGAGAGTGAGAGAGAGAATGGTTAAGAAATCGTGGGAAGAATTGTGAGCTCAGAAATGCTTGCGTTTTATTATCTGTGGAATACTTTCACAGATCTTACCTCATATTTGGCCTAATTTTGTGTTCAAAATAAATATAAATATATTCACAAATATTTTGCTTCTTTTTATTTATTCATTTTTTTGTTCGACTTGTCATACACTTTGTTTAGAAAAATATGTTCTTGTCAATTTGAATATAAAGAGACAGTTGAAATACGGAGAAACATTTTGCACTGGGCCAAACAGGCAATAAAGTTGTGGTCATTTTTTAGTCCAGACTTTCTCTGCTTTCAATTTTCTCTCACTTTTTTGAGTTACAAAAAACTTTAGAGCCCTTAGAGGTAGAAATGATGTAACAATGGGTGGAACGGACCCAACGAAAGAGGAAGAGAGGGCTAACACATATATACTTTTTTGTGTCGATAAATGAAAGTGAAAATGTTGTGCAATGGATGTGCTCTCGCTTTTTTGAGAAACGTCCGGCACTGGACTGTTGTGCTCTCGCATAACATGGCTATACTCTCAGACTCTTTCTTCTATTATTACTATTATTTTTGTCTACTTTTCTCATGTCTGGCGATCTTCAGACGAAAGCCCAAACTCTCCTCAATGTCTCACAACAATAGCTGGCCTTTCATTCTAAGCCCTGTTCTCTCTGAAAGGCTTTACATAATTCTGCTTTTTTACTCTCTTTTTCTCTTCAGTCAAAAATACATTTAACTTATCCGGTATTCAAAAAAACTTTTTTTTCTCTTAAATTATTGCTCTAATAAAATATGATTGTATAGTATTTTCAAGGTTTTTGGTTACAATACGCTTATATTATTTTTGCTAACCTTTACTTCTCAACCGAAGCCATGTACAGAGAAAGGCAGAGAAAAGCCTTAATTATCATATTTACTAAATAAAGAATAATTACATAAGAGATGAGATATATTATAGGTTCATATTATATCAAGTTTAAGGTTTGTTTTGTTCACTCTTTCACTTTTCACTCTCACTATATGTTTGGTTAATGTTTTGACAGAATTAAAACTGAGGTATGAGTGGTTGGAACGGGTTGTGGAGTACTGTTATAGAAATATACACTACTATTATGCTATTGAATATTTCAAGGATAGCTTTCAGATAAGCGGTAAAGGGTTGTAAGGGTTGTAACTCTTTAAGGGGAGTAAAAGGGGTCGAGAGATAAATATAGCAAATATAGCGATGCATACAATGAGTACAAATAGTTTATTGAAAAAGTATACGAATTGCGAACAAATGGCACGCGATCTCCAATAATAAACACACGACGGCTAACATGAATAACAATTCTGTGAACACATGAAATACATTGAATAAAAAAAAAGAGTAAAAGTGAATGTGCTCTCAATGAAAGAGTTAAATGTGATCATCCATTCAGAACATGTTGACTCTAATAGCAGTGTTACTCTTGTATTCACTCATACTATTAAAAGTATACCTCTTTTCTCAATCAGTCATTTGCTTCACTATTAACAGTACAGTAGAAGAGTTTTTTGTAGTCCACTGTATATACTGTTTGAGGAAAAGGAAAAACTGGTTAAAAATAACGAATAATAATCATATGAAAAGAGGAAATAGTTTTATAATTATGAAAATAATTAATAATTTTAAGCCTTTTCGAAGAAATGTATTCTTCACAACAATTTTGCATTATTTTGAGGAAACATTAAATGAATATAAAAAAAATAAAGTCTGACTATCATTATTTGGGTTTATTTATTGTGCACTTTATATATGATATGAGAGTATACTTTGCATAAGTTTTCTGTGAGTTTAAGCGTTTGGGTACAGACTATCCATTTTGTGTATTGTATTATATTATTATTATTCCCATTCAGTCTATTATTGCAATAATAATTCAATTGATATTTCGGTTTATGAATAGAATACATGTTTTTCAGCAAATATTGCTTTCATTGCTTTCGCTTTTATAATAACAAAATCAATACACTATTCGTAAGTACGAGAAAAGGGTTGTATTTAAATGGTTTGTTTGTCATATCGTGTGCGGAAATGCCTGTCTGTCGGCCCGTCTTCTACTGTCCGAATCTCTATTGTGTTGACAAAAAAGTTTCCCTTTTTCTGCCAACTCTTCTATGAAAACAAAGTTTTAGCGTTTTTTTCAGAAAAGAAAGAGTTTTCGTTCGTTTTCCGCATTTTTATACAATACTTATATCCATTATCCTTATGATCAGTGCTGTGCAGATGGTGGTCGTCATCGTCGACCAGTGCAATTCAGTCTCTGATTTATACCAAAGTCATCGACTGTACCGAACAATTGATTGTCAGACACATTGACATAACATAACCGCAAACTTTCGCTAACACTTTATTCCTGTCTCTCTTGTATTGCACTTCGAGTGTCTGTTTACCAGTTTTTATACTCTTATATTCAACAATCATATAAATAGTCATCAATAATGTTGTTCTCTATTCTTGTTGTTGTTATGTTTGCTTTACTTTTGCTATTCTGTATAACTGTATTCCCTTTTATATAACTGTTCTCTTCTTTGCGATGCCATCAGACAATGCGATCACTGAATCACTATTTCATTATCACGTCTGTAGTGGTGGCCAATCTGGCACTCGAACCCCTCTATTCAACCCCTTTGAGCTTGATCACTATTAATCTGCTTTTATCGAAAAAGTATTTTTTGCCACATTTTTCTCATTTTATACTTTATTTTTATTGTCGATTTGAAGTCATATAGATTTTCCAAATATATATTTAATGCATAAAAATTAGATTAAAAATAATATATTGAATAACTGGTTCAATGGCTTGTATGAGTCCAACAGTATTTTCTCAGGAATTCAAATCTCGTTTTCCTTTTTAGAGTTAGAAATGTCTTAAAAAATAATTTGACTTTAATTTAATGACACTTAAGAATTCGCTTTAATTCAATCCCTTAAGAGCTTTTGTAATGAGTTTCTAAACACATATATAACTAAAAATTATTTTCATATAACTTAATGATTGGAATTTTGATTCAATCTTTGAAGTTTCAAAAATTATTTAAATATTTAATTCAAACTTCTCATCAAAAAAAACTAATTATAAATTATAAGAATTGGTTATTATTTTTTGATTATAGATAACAAATGATAACTAAGAAAAAAAAATTGAAACTATTTATTAATGTTTGAGACAAACCCTATCAGAAAAGTTTTGGAGAAAATGTATTTCAATAATTATATACAGTGATCTTCACGGCTGGCCTTTTTGGCCAATGGTGTCAACGTATTATTTGGGTAGACCCTATAGAGTGCGTATA
>JAQIWA010000235.1:0-40777 GCA_034693305.1 Eueremaeus valkanovi | reverse complement strand
ATTTTATAAAATTATAATAACTTTCAAATCAGTTATCAAACCTATAATTAATAGTAACGACGACTACATCTCCTTTGACTGATATTACTTGTCCAGAGAACATGTCGGCATTGGCTGTGCCCTTGGTTAGAGCCCCTCCATGTATCCAAAACATAACTGGTTTAAGTTCATCATTCTTCTCACTACCATTGGTTGACCATATGTTGAGATGAAGACAATCTTCACTCAAAGTCTTTTTCGTCGTAAACAGCGATAAAAACCGTGGGTTTTGTTGACAAATGTTTCCGAACTGAAAAGCATTGATTGGTTGACTCCATGGCTGGACAGGCAGTGGCTTTTTGAACCTCAAGGCCCCAACCGGTGGCTGTGCATAAGGAATGCCTCTGAAGACATTCAATTGTCTTCCTTCGAGTGATGTCTCTCTTTTGCCATTAATAATGCCGTTCTTTACGCTTACGCTAACTGTGTCCTCATCTCTACTTTCAACAAAATTCAATACAAAAACAATACAAACAATGACTTTCATAAGATTTTCATTCATTCTGTGAAACATTTATACAGTAATAATTAATTTCAGAGTATATCAAAACAATTGAAATTCAATATTGATTTCAATAAAAGGCTAAAAAATCTTATGAATAGAACTTTTAAAATAAAATATTTATCACTTATCTTGTATTGATAAAGACCTGTCTTATAATCAAATAACTAAATTGAACACTTATTTGATCAATTTTATCAGTCTACGTGTGTTTTTTAAATCAACTTGATTATATTTCTATTGCAATTATAAATTTTAAAGCAATAATAGTTAACATTCATTATTCACATTGAATTCAGAAATTGGTTTAAATTTATGAAAACAAATGAAAAACTAATTGACAGACAATTAGTAATTGTTAATCCGCTGTACAATTCAATATAATCTGTATATTTCTAAGCATTCATTCCTATCATATAATAGCGTTTAGGACTTGTTAAGTACAAATAGGAATTGCACTGTTCAAGGAAATGCACTGAATTATAAGATTATTCATAAGAATACCAAAGACTGTTCTGAGCAGTAAAATAATTTAAATCCAGAAAATTCTAACTCTAATGAAAATTCAACTCAAAAAACAAATTAATTTTAATATTATTCATAGAATAATAAATGTTGACTTTCTTTTCAATTTGAATACTTATTTTTCAATATAAATAGAGCTTGCACATCTATTGGTGTCGATTGATTCAAATATACTCTTTATCCTTGAATTATTTGATTATGGAGTTTCATCAAAGACTTGTATTATTTTCTCTGGTTCTTCAATCAGTTTGCATCTAAATGAACAAGGACTTTTCTGTTTTCATATACTGTAGAAGCACTATAATAATTATAGTCTTTTCAAATTGAATATTGTATACCCAGGCTATTTTTGATGAATATTGAAGGTAATTCTGGTTTATATTAGAAACGACAGAAACAATCGACAGATGTCTGCTATGTCTTCATTGCTGACAACTCGAGTGAAAGTCCGTTAAACTCTATACTAATTATATTTTTTTCATGAATTTGCTGTTGAATTGTCTGCAATCATGAAACGACAGACTTCTGTATAGAGTCGTGCATACAATAGACCTGTTGTTATGGTTAGTCACGTAATCGACTAATCAGTAATTTAGTAATTTTGGAGAAACATTAACCCAAGAGAACAATAATTTTGTATTTCGACTGCAAATAACAAACTATTTAATCGGCTCTAAAGTAGTTTAAAATTGAATTTAAAATTATATATAACTACTTGACGTGTTTGGTCTGTAATTTAATTTACTATATGGTCAAACGCACCGTAAGGTCAGACTACTAGGTTAAACTGGTGATTTTCAAATTAAGTAAAAGAACCCTAAGTAAGCTAATTTTAAGTGCGGTAAAACATGCTAATTGAAATTAAACACATAGAACTAGTTCATTTATGAAATTTTTTTTCTTCAGTATATAATCCGAACCTATTAATTTACGTGGATATAAAATTTTCGCTCGTTTTTAAAAATCTTTAATTAAGTTACAAAAGTCTAAACTTCTTAACAATTGATGTTTTAGTCAATACATTGACTGTAAAGTATTTTTTGTGTGTTTTAGTACTAAGTAATTAAATCAATAAAAATATGAAGCAATCAGAATGTAATAATTCATTTGAAACGAAATGATCCAGTACAGTTGTACAGTCCAGTACAGTTAATGCCTTCAATGTATAGCTTCAGATATTATTTGAGCTTATGATAAAACAATAGCATTTCAACAGTAATTCAAAGGAATATAAGTTTAATTAACTTATAATTCTTTAATTGCGGGCTTAATTTGAAGTCAGGCCAATTTCGGTCAAATTGGTCTGGGGCATAGATCATAATTTGGGTTGGATACTTTACTCACACTTTAGCCTCAAGGTATATTTTACCCACTTCGAAATTCTGTGCTATACACAGAAATTCTTGAGTGTATCTTCTCTATTCCACCTTGCACATCCATGCGAATGATAAGATAAAAGATAAGCAGACCTGCAGTTCATTAGATGATGAATGAGTTTTAAATCTAATAAACATTATTTGTTCAAAGATCACTTTTTGAGGAAAGTTTTTCGTTAAAAAATGCTTGCATTTAAACGGAAACAATTAATTGTACGCTCTATTCAAATGAAACAATAGTATAGTATAACTCAATCTCTAATTAATTTGTTTGTAATTTATTTATTTCGTACTTATATTGCGAAACGAATACACACTTAGAGAGAGCGCACAAAAACGATTGACTTAATTGTTAATAAGGTTTACAAAAAGTGCTTAACATTCTTAGCGCAGAGAATAAAAGAAGAGAAAAAAATTAATATTTATAATAATTATAATAAAAAGAAAAAATTGAAGAAAAACAAAACTAATTTGAATTATTAAGAAAATTAGAATAAATACGAAAAAGAAGAGAAAAAATAATAATATATGTGAATACGAACTGCACTTATGCTGAACAGTAACCATGAAATACGAGTGGAAAGCATTGAATTTAATTAATAAAATTAAGCTTCAAATGCATAATAAGTAAGAAAAAACAAAAACAATAAATAAGATGAAAAAAAGTTGTGCAAAAAAAATTAAAATTGAAGATGAATTGTGACCGAAAAAATTCCTGAATGTATCGGTGCTAATAGTACGGTGCATACTATGAGCACATTATAATATAGTCTGTATTTTAGAGATAACGAAAATAATAGAAAAATATTGAAGTGAAGGACAGACACGAGCGATGAATATTAGAATTAATAATAATAATAAATATTAAGAGATTTTCGCGAATGAAGAGAAAGTTTTATTCATTTTCTTCTTCAATGAGGAAAAGTTTTGATAACATTTATATCTATCATAACGTTGTTAAGTGACTCTCTCTCTCTCTCTCTCTCCCATTCACTCATTCATAAATGTTTGTATAACTCGAGCGATAGGTTAAGAGTGAATGTAAAGCCAATTAAATTCAAATTGAAGTTATATTACATAAGATTTTAATTTTATATATTCTCTGTTATACTCTTTAAACTAAGGGGAAGATTGAATACATCGTTAGCTTTATTTTTATTCATTCTCTGTTTATCTCTTCATTAAAAACAGTTAATAATATTAAAAATGTAAAAATGTTTTTATGAGTTAACCGAACAAACGGTTTCAAACGAATCGAGAGTTTTTTGGACGACAGCTGAAAATTACTATTATTATAGATATTGCTATTTGTGTGTTGAGCCAAACCATCTGATCGGAAAATACTATGTGTTGTGAATATTTCTCATCCATTCAATTATGAAACGGACTGTCTGTCTGAAACTTTTGTCTAATGACATAAGCTTTTAGATTATTAACGAAACAATTGATTAATATCTTTAAAATAATTTTGAAGTATATTTGAAAAGCCGATGCCGTCATGTAATTCTGGACCTCTTTTTTATAAGTGATGTTTAAGTTAGAAGAGAGAAAAAAAATTATAATTTATTAACAAAAAGTCAATAATAAAAAAAATCTAATTATTTTTTTTCTCAATTACCCAATGATTTCATTGTAATTCTTATTGGGTTTTCAGCTTTTGGTTAATTTATTGTTCTCTTATGTTTGTAAAATAAATTTCTGTGTTTTGATACCCCCTTTTCACTGAACTACCTGTGCCTGTGTATGCATGTGTCAACTAAATGGGTAGAAAAGTGTACACCCGTTGGAACGGCTATACGCGAAAAGATTTGCTGCATAACCATAATTACTACAACAGAGAGTGCAAGATATGTCGACAGTATGTAAACGATCTCTTCTATAGTTATTTCGATGATTACTATCGCTATAAGAGTATGAATCGGTAAGTCTTTTCACTCCAATAAATATAAATTCGCAATAATTCGCTTAATTATTCATTATTTTTGAATTTGCATAACTTGAAGGAAAATTTTTCATTTTATTAATAATTAATTTTATAATTATGTCATATAATGTGGAAATTATTTTTCATCAAAAATATTCATTTGGTTTATATTAAATTCGCTTTTAATGTAGAATTTTTTTGAAATTTAATTTTTCTAATTATTTCAAAATTTCTTTATAAACATAAGTTTCATAAAGTTTTTGCCGCTAATACTGACTGGCATTTTCACAATTCCTAATAAAGAGATAACAAGAATCAGATAATTATAATGATGTCTCTTATTCTTCTTCTCTGTCCTTAATTCAGAGAATTATCGCACAATTAATGGTTACATAAAAATAATAAAATGCTTTTTCAAGTTTGTAATAATATTTGTTTGTTTTGTTGGAAAAAAACATTTAAATATCTATAAAATAGAAATAAAACATTGAATTCATATCTAAAGTAAAATCTCGATACAATAGAGCGACGAATACAACGAATATTTCAGAGATATCTCTAATACTTTTGAAAAACTTTTAATGGATTTTCACTTAAAATATTATTTTCTTTGTTTTTGATTTTATTTTTAAACTTAAATATAGACACAAAAGCAAACAATTAATTTTTTTTCGGGATATTTTGCACAAGTATTACGACATCACAGATGAATCAGACATGAGAAACAATGTTAACTTTTTTCTTACAGTGCAGTAAAGAAACAATAAAAAAGTGACAAAAAATAATTACAGGAAAATGTAAATTATTATGAATACGGTATAGCAGTATATAATAACATAGACAATGAATCTAGATAAGAAAAAATCAACTGAAAAGTCATAAAACAATACATTTCCTTTTTACCCATTTATTAAAAAAAATTTATGACTTTTTCTATAATATTGTGCAGAAAACGTGCCAATTGTGGACATTCCTGTCTCAAATACACGATTATATTCTATTGTGTAGTAATAATAATACTATCAATTTGTGTGATATGCTATTCAAGCAAAATGTTTGGTCTGATGACAGACCTGATGGAGGACTCGCTGCCAAAACTAAACAATCCTCGTTTGGAAATCTACTCTATCATAATCTCATCGATACTGATGTTGATATTCTTCATCGGACTAATCGGTTCTATATTAGAATCGCTGTTATGTTTGAGAATTTTCGGCGGAATTATAGCCTATTTATTCCTATTGACATTCGGCTCATTCCTATACGTAATCATATTATTGCTGATATCCAGTTCCACTATCAAGCTGATCGGCTCAGCAGTGTCATGTGCCGCAGCTGCTATCGTCATACACGCATCGATGGCTATCGCACCGTTCGCTTTTGCCGATCTCATACATCAGGTACATATTTGATGATATTTTTCATAACGTTTTATTCGCTGCTTATATTAGTTTAGACGAGTTTATGCGAACCAATCAGAATACTCTCATTTAAATATAATCGCGTTATTCTCTATCATATATTTATCTATGATTTGTCCTTTCCTTCTGTCAAACAAATTATTATTATTTACTGATTAATTGTTAGCTCTATCGCAGTGTCTGTCTGTTTGTCCAATAGAGAGCTTATACTACTCAACAGTATTGTTCATTAAATAGTCATTTATTATATCACATAAAGTGACTTATTTTTCCGGTCTTTAAGTAAAGATTTATTTTTTCTTTTTTGTCGGTCATTAGATGTCATGAATGAATTTATTTTCATTTTCTCGCTGTTTGAAAATCATTTGACAATAATTTATAAAAAGTTATGATTCAATCGGCAATTATTGACTGAACATAAGAAAGGCTTCTTTTTTCTTCAAATATATAATTAAATGGCAATTAATATTAGAGGTATTTATTTGCAGTTCGAAATTACCTGAGCTTAAATCAAAATGAACAGGTTGAACTCACGAAAATGAAGAAGAAAAGGAGGAAATATCTATAGAACTAATTTTGTTTCAATAGAATAGAAATAAAGGAAATTCGCTATTATTTGCATCAAATGCTCTCATTCTTTGATCGGCAGAACAGCTGTAAGAATAGGCTTAAATACAATTTCTTTTCTATATTTCGCTTTCAAATGTGCAATAATTATAGCAAAAAAATAGTATATCTAATGATTGGTCTCTAATGTGATAATGGCTTTAGGAAAGAGAAGACGATAGAAGTGAAACGTATGTGAAGTACCCATCAGTACGCTATGTGCCACACAACGGCACCTACCCATTAGTGGGTCCATATCCGCCATATGGCTATTTAAGTCAAGGACCAGTTATGCATGACATAAGTGATTCAACGCGTTTGCCATCGGCTAAGAACTCATCTCAGGTTAGGTTTCAGGACGACTGGCTTTGATTACAATCGTGTTTTTAAAATTGTAATATTTTTCTATACATTATATACTGTTCAGTATTATTATCGACGATTATATTATGCAATCCATTACTTCTTTTTTTTATTTTTTGAATATTTTTCCGAAAAAAGTCATAAATTTCGATAATATATTAGTATTTTTTTTGTTCTTTTGCTAAAAATTGTTTTTTTTACTCTTTTTTACAAAAAAGTATAATTTTTTTAATTGTTTTATAATTTCTTCGAATATTTTTTTGAAATCTTTATGTTTTTTTGAACTGAAGATTATTTCGAAATTTTATTTATTATTATTTAATAATTTCATTTCATTACTGATGTAATTGTTTGTAGTTAACAACCGAATCGTTTATTTACTACAAAAAAGAATAATTTTTAATGTATTATAAAATTTATGATAATTCTTAAGGAATTTTTTCTCTTTTTCTTTTGTATTATAAGAATGTGTTCAACAAATTCATTCATACCAATCAACTTTTTTCCTTTCCTATGTTAGGGAAATAAATTTCATATTCACGTTATGTTCAATGAAATGATGAATTAGACGTTTAGTCTGTTTTTTGTTGCTTTTGCCCAAATCCTAAATATTATAACAATTGTGTCAAACGTTTTGTAATTATTGATAAATAAATTATTGTTAGAATTAAATAAAGAATTCAATGCTTAACGTGTTCTCAATATTTTCTATTTTTAATAAAATTAGTGAATCAGACTGGGTAATTCTGCAATGTGTTGTCAAGGCTTTCTATTGGATAAATATCAAAGGGAAAAATTTTTAATTTATATTTAAACCTCATATTATTTAGCACCGGCTTTATTAGGACAGAAGAGGTACTCAATTAAGCCTTTAGTTCCAAATAATGTCTTGATTTTCCGGGTCGTATCAGTAGACATGTAATACAGAGTATTAGTACTAAATGTCTTATGTCTTACACTTTATTTATTACTTTATTCGAAAGATTTCTATAAAATTATTTATAATTCCTATAATTCTCATCAATTCATTTAAGGCTAATTGATGGCTCAAATATGAACCTGCTAATCCTTTGCATTTCTCAACAAAATATGATCCGAGTCACTGATCTCGTCCTCAATTCCAGATTTGAATAAAGATAATTTTTATGATTTTATCCACTGACCCATAGAAGGACAGGTGTCGGAGGTATACAACAGATGTTGTATTACTTAATTGTGAAAGAATTCTAACAAATATTTTGATTACTTTTCTACTCTATTATATGTTTGATTGACTATCGGTTGGAATTCAATTACAATTTTTTGAATTGATTTCAAAAACTTATAGACTATATGTATCGAAAGTAAAATCCCAAATAGCTTCCGGATCAATTTGGAATATCTATAATAAAATAAAACTAATAGAAGG
The DNA here is from genome assembly GCA_034693305.1 of Eueremaeus valkanovi. NCBI lineage: Eukaryota > Metazoa > Arthropoda > Arachnida > Sarcoptiformes > Eremaeidae > Eueremaeus > Eueremaeus valkanovi. The sequence goes on along the minus strand of JAQIWA010000235.1, from coordinate 32,613 downwards.
CAGTGAATCTAACTGGATACAACTTTAATATATTGAACGCTAGTCATCAATACTGTAAACTATTATACTATTAATTAGTTACCAATGATTACAGTTTAAAAATAGAAGCAGATAATAGAAATCTAGATTGGTAACATGTTTGCATGATTTTGTTAATTTCCACTAATATCCCTGGTCTAATGCAGTACAGTTGGATCATTGTATGCCTTTGGCCGAAAAATATTAATATTAATATAAAATTCAATTTATATAATGTATTATTCAAATGAATAGACAGTACTTTCGCTTGACTTGCAATTATGAATAAACAGAATACAGAATAGTGTTCAACAACAGTACAGTACAGTTGCCATATTTACACTTTGGTTGAAAAGTCAACAGAAACTCAAAGTTTAGAATTATTGATCCAAACTATAAAACTTTTCAGATATTTTACATGAATTATATGCTTCGCTCAGCTAATGATAATCAAGATAAGCCACATTTATTCAAATCCAAAAATACTCAAATCGGGTATAAAATATATGAGTTTCTAATCTAGATTTTAATATCAACTAGTTAATATAATAAATCATAAACTTATTTTTCTATCTCGTCATATAATAAATATTGAATAGAAATTGCAATTTAAACCACGAATAGACTGAATATATTTTTAAACAAAAATTCGAAAATAAAATTAAATAAAGTATTGATAAGTTTCTGCTCTGAATATGACTTTAAATATATCATAACCAGACATAGGCTGATGTTATGTCATATCTACTCTTGTGAATGTGTCTGTGACTGTACACAAGAACACTGATTTGCAGAGATGACTATTTTAGTCGAATTTCAGTAACATTTTTTCTGATATAGTCATCTCTGAAAATCAGTGTTTTGCTGTACAGTCACTGACTTATTAAAAAGAGTAGATATAACGTAACCTCAACCGATGTCAGATGTTATCAGAACTTATAAAATCAATACAAATATATAAATATAGAAATCAAACTAATTATTGAGTAAACAAAATAATAATAAATAAATAAATTGTGAATATTATATATCAGTCTTTAAACCGATTTTCAATTTTGATATCAAGATATTTATTAACTTTTTTAAAATTACAACAAAACAGAAGAAAGTAAATTGAAAATAAATAACAAAATTAGCAAATATTCATAAATATTATCAATAATTGCTTAGAAAAGAAAAAAATATATCAAACATTAAATCCAATTTCACTCTTCAGTATTTAACAAATTCAGTATAAGGCGGTGGTGGGGCCGGACCACGATATGGCGGGGGTGCCGATGGACTCGGGTAAGTACCATGGTTCTCCAGAGTATTCGAAGAAAAGTCCTGAGTATTGTCAATGGGCAGGTCATCCACATTGACTTCGTCTGACGAATGTTCAGCTGAAGAACACTTCTTGAGTTGTATAACAATAGCGAAGATAACAGCCGTTAATGTAGTCAACAAATTGATAGCAAATTGAACGTTGAGTGGAGTGTGGGCTGTGATCACTGCCATAACGATGGCGTAGATTAATAAGAGTATTATATGTTCCCGAATAGTGGCCACGAAACCCATGATCCGGATGAAAAGGCCAACTATTATACCCAGAATATGAGGTAATTCTGTAGATGTGATCGAAGTATTGATGTTCGCTATTATGTATATTATATTCAAAATGATAACAACTATTGAGAGTGTTGTCAGAAATAGTTTAATTAATATGAAAAATGTTTCCATTGTTTATCTGTTTCACCACTTTATCTATGTTTTGGTCATTTGTATTATGCTTTTACAGCGCTTTCACAGTTTCTCTCGACGCACAGGTAGAGAGCGATCACCTCTTCTCAGGTATTGATTAGTAATTTTTATTTTTGTCGCTCACATTGCAGATGATCTCCGGTCAGGTTAGGTATTGTTCTCGTGCTTATGATCATCACAATGACATCCAGTGGACTGTTTTCGAGCATTTCTTTTCAAATATTTTCATAATTTATATTCTCTTTTCTAATTAAGTTGTGTTTATGTTAAACAAAATAAAATATATTCCACTCGAGAGCACATATTTGTATATTTCATTTCAATATTTTATGTAATTTACTTAATTTGAATCAAATTTTTACATTAATAAACAAAATTATATTTCTAAATAAGTTTTTGAAGTTTTTTTTATATAAATTTTGTTTTATGAACACATATTTCAATGATTTATGTATTCATTTGCATTTGAATGAAAAATTTTAATTAAAAATATTTTTATAGGTAATTCAAGTTTATTTTTGAAGATATTTTAAACTTTTTATTATTAACTCTTATAATAATTAATCCTAAATATGATTGAAAAGGTTGTCAATTGTATAGTGAAAGTAAAAACTCAATTAAAATCATTTTCTTTTAATTGTTTATTATTCACAATAATATTATTCAATAGAATTGAAAAAAAATCATTAAATGTTTGAGTAATAACTCTTAACAAATAATTCCCAGAATATTAGCAAAATTTCCCTTAAATATAATTAACTTAAATATTATAAAATCGATTTAAGAACGTCTTAGCCATCAGTTGATTATAGCCTTCAAACGGATATCATTTGCGTTTAGGCTTTTGGTCATCAAATATAAGATATGACATAAGAATACAACCGATTGTGAGAATAAAATTGACGATTGAATAGAAATCGATTGCGAAATAAGAGTAATGAATAATCAATGCATTAATTATGAGAATAGAGTACAGAATAGTATGGATTAGATTCTCAACTGTTATCACAAGCAAACCGATCAGCCGTAACAGTGCGTTGACAATGAAGAATGTGGTCACCACTGTCTTACGTCTTCGGTGGTCACTGTAATGGCCGACAAGATTAACGAATGTATTATTAGTATTGGGATCACTGATCACATGGAAGTAAAAATCTGTTAAATGCATCAGAAATGTAAAGTAAAGTATTATTATTAATATTGTACGACATATGCCATAACTGAGACGTTTTTCTGTTCCCGAATACATGGCTTCACATTAGCTCTCAGTTTAGCAACAATTGAATAAATTGAATATCGAAACAGTTTTGCAATTAAACTAACCATTTGTTTGTTTTCAATGACTTCTTTGTTTGGATTTTATTTGATTTTAGTTGAGTTTAATTCAGAACAAAAAATGTTTGGAATTCTTGTCATTTAAATACCTTTTTTTGAATTATATTTATTGCTCTCTTCAGCCAAAGGCTTGCTGTAAATCTGGTTAGCCTTGAGTTCAGGTTTTTTTCAAATGTGGCGTTCATTTTGAACTTTTTTTTAACTTCAGTATAAACTTAGTTTTTTGCTACCATTATCTCGTTGAGAGGTTCAGGACTTAAAGACTCGTTTGGCTGAGAATAAACTTTTTCTTACAGTTAGTTCTTAAGAATATACGGAATCCATATTTAATATTCTCAATAAAAGAATATTATTTCACATGGATCAAAATTATCACATTTCCCTTAAAATAACTGATAATAAAGATCAAAATTCGCATAATTATTGACACAATTTATTTGTACTGATATATTTACTGTACTGTCAAATGATTATTTGTACTGTAAAAGCGGTAAAGTTTTTATCTACAGAGCAATGATTTTTATTCGCAATTTAAAACATCAAAGATATCATTCAGTCAGTATAAACTAACCTATGGGGACCACCTATAGCTGGGTCACCTATAGCTTGGACTTCCCAGCAAATTACTGTGACTATGATCTGCAGATTTTCTAAAAATTCTAAATTCTACTGGCTACTTATATAAATTATGGTTATGGTTATTATTTTGATCTGAGATATTGTGATATATCATAGTTTTATACGAATTTTCCTTGGTTATCGTCCTAAAAAATTTCTGATAACTCTTTTCAATAGTTTTATAGCATTTGTTGCGCAATATTGTTAATAAACTTAATCTAAACTTAATTATCTAAACATAACTTTTAGTGTAACTGATTGTGAATATAATATTCCCATTGATTGAACAGTTTATATATATTTTGTAGACATTTGTGAATTCATTTCAAAAGTTTATTAGAAATCATTTCATTGAAATAACTATGAGTTCAACCATTGGAAAAGTATTTATAGAATTTCTGATTCAATTGTCTATAAAATCCATTTAAATATTGTTTCAAATATTAGGTAATTGAATGCAGAGCTGCTGTGCTTTGGAAAGAAGGAAAGCCTATGACAGTAGAAGTATTGCATATATTTTCAAATTAAGCTTAACTTTAATTTTCTTCAATTCCTTCATTCATTTATCAAAGAATATAACAATAGATCCGCCAAAAGCCGGTGAAATAAGAGTGCGTAATGTGTCAGCGGGTGTCTGTGCCAGTGATGCACACTTTGCTTGGGATCAGGAAACAGACCTTAAGCTTGATTTCGGGGGTCTGCCGGTAGTGCTCGGACACGAAGGTTCGGCTGTTGTCGAGTCAGTTGGAGACGGAGTGACCGGAATAGAGGTCGGGGACTCTGTTGTTCACCTTTTCATTCCTAATTGTGCCGAATGTGAGCTCTGTGTCCACAATCCCAAAACCAATCAGTGTTTGGACGCGAACTTCAGCACAACTTTATATCATTCCGACGGCGAAACCAGAATGAAAATCAATGGCAAACCTCTATTGTCATTGTGCGGCACAAATACTTTCGCTGAATATAGTGTTCTGAGAGCTTCACAAATATGTAAAGTAATTGAAAACATATTTAGAAAATAATTCAATTGTTGTCTGTTATAAGAAAAATGCTATTCATTTATCCGTTTGTCTGATATTTAGGTCAATCCTAAACTCAATTTAAAGAATGCCTGTATTATTGGCTGCGCTGTTGCCACGGGTTTCGGAACGGTTAAAAAATTAGCCCAGGTTCACTCTGGCTCTACTTGTGCTGTATGGGGTTTGGGCGCTATTGGCTTATCTACTCTGTTAGCATGCAAACAATCTGGTGCTAAAAATGTCATTGGTATCGACACTAATTCGGATAAACGCAAATTTGCCCAACAGTTTGGTTGCACTGAATTTATAAATCCAAAAGAATTGGGTCTGAATTCAATTTAGTCTTTGACTTCTGGTCAGGAATTCATTTTTACATAAATGTTACGAAATATAGACAAACCATTGGATGAATATCTGAAAAGTAAAGGCGGAATAGACTATGCATTTGACTGTATCGGCAATATTGAAGTGCTTAAGACAGGACTCAAATCATTGGCCCCTTGGGGAGCACTGGTGGCAGTGGGTATGCAATCATTTATTGTCTTTAAGTTAATGACTCCGACTAATAGTTACGTCCGACTAATTGGTGGCGAAATGGGAAACTCATTACTCTATTCAATAGTTTGTTTGCATTTGAATTCAGATAACTCTAATCACTATTTCTTTTCATTTATCTCTTCTTATGTATGAATATGTGGTAATTGTTTATCCCATTCCCTTATATAACATCAATTATTATTTAATATACAGTATTGTAACTTAATTGTGATCCCATTCCAAGGTCTGGGCCCGAGTGGCAAGAAGTTAGAAGTAAATGTGGGGGACTTACTGTCCGGACAGAAGCTAATGGGAGGCTATTTTGCTAATCAAAAGTCGCGTCCAGTCATACAGGAATTGACAGAACAGTATGTTAGCGGAGATTTGCCTATCGATGGACTGATAACACATCGATTCAAATTGGATCAAATCAATGAAGCATTTGATTTGCTCAGAGCCGGCAAAACAGTTCGCTCTGTCATTGAATATTAATTAATTAATAAAACATTAAATTATTTTAAACTATATTTGAATGAAAATTAATAAACATATCGTGTTTTCGATTCAAATAACAGGATTAATGAGTTTGCGTTAAAATTATTTGTGAAAAATTAGTTGATTTGTCACAAAATTTATTTCAAATCAGTTAAGAATCTATAATATAATTTGTGTCAATTAATTTGATATAAGAATTTTTTAATATTATTACATAATTTCTTGAATAAAATATCGTTTTTTCACTTTTCAAAAATTTTTTCAATTCAGAAAAGTTGAGTCAAAGACCTCGAACATATGATCTATTTTGTAATTTTTAATTAAACTCATGTTTATTGATCAGTCTTCCAATTAAAAAGTCTAAACCAATTAAAATATCCAAGGAAATAGTTGTAAAATGATGCTGGTTCAATTAACGACTAAGCAATATTGCAAGAACCAAACCCTAACAAATAATTGTGACACTGACTGTACGTTTATTTATTGAACTTAAGATCGAAACTTGAAGTAAGCAATGAAAGCCTCAATCATTCAACAAAACAGCTTTTGATGAAATGTCCTTTATCTAACGCGGAAGGTTAAAGGAACAACTCAAGTTACTAATTTCTATATCGAATTCAAAAGTGAACAGGGGAATTTATGTTCGCTTTTAAGACTGATCACTTGATTCGGTTGACTATTGATTAATCGAGATTAACACGAATATTGTTAAATAGAATTGTTTGAAGTGTTGAAATTCGAGGTCAATTATCATTATTGAAGTTTTCGAGGAATAATATGAATTCTTATCCAAACATATCAGAAGTTGTGATAAGTTATCACTGGTAACTTTGGAAACGATATAATATTTAGTTTTGAATTCACTGTCGAATCAGTTGAGTCTATTAGCTATAAAATATGAGAACATTTAGTACATTCACAACATTTCATATAAAGAAATAAAGTATTAATAAATAAATTCAATTTTGTTTAAACTTTCAAAACATTAATATGAGTTCAACCGAAGGAAAAGTAATTGACTTTTATTTTAATATTCATTCAAATATTTGAATAATTGTTTTCTAATAAATCAGGTCATCAACTGTAGGGCAGCTGTGCTCTGGAAAGAGGGAACACCGCTAAAAGTTGAGGTATAATTATCATCATTCTACTTAATGTTTCTAATTAACCTTGTTCATTTTCCATCATTAAAATTAAAAATTAGTGATATTTATAATAGAAAATAAAATATTATTTTATCGTTTTTAAAAAATATTTAACAAGGTTGTTTCGCTAAGTTAGAAATTGTTTCAGGAATAACAAAGAATATGATCCAATGTCCGATTAGTGTCCAATTTTGAAAAGTAAAACTAAAAATTGTAAAAAAATAATATAAAAATAGAGACGATATTCGATACAGTATTTGAGTTTAACACTGAGAATATGTGATACGATTACAGCCTTAGCGACAAAAAACACAATAAGTATTATATAAGTACAGCGAAAGAAATATTAAAGGTAAAACTTGTGAGTAACGTATTCTTCTCCGCCACACATATAATCAACAGAATGTATTGGCTCTGTGTTTGGCAGAGAAGAATACGTTACTCACAAGTTTTACCTTTAATATTTCTTTCGCTGTATATAATAGGTACAATATAATAGCACTTATGAATCTTCTTGAGCTAACACTATTCGAGTGCTATCTTAAAGACTAAAGATTTTTATTTTATCAAAGAATATAACTATAGATCCGCCAAAAGCCGGTGAAGTCCGCGTCCGCAACATAGCATCGGGTGTTTGTGCCACAGATCTACACTTCGTCAAAAATGAGCCGACAGATTACAAACCAGATTTCAATGGTTTACCAGTAGTTCTGGGTCATGAAGGAGGGTCTGTTGTCGAGTCAATAGGAGAGGGGGTTAAGGGACTGGAAATCGGAGATAAAGTCATTCCCTTATCTTTGGCCAACTGTGAGAAATGTGCCCTTTGTTTGAATCCAAAGACCAATCTGTGCGTACAGGTCGACCCAACTTTGAATTTGTACCATGGTAATTATGAGACCAGGATGAAGATAAACGGCAAACCGTTGCTGTCTTTGGGCGGAATCAGTACTTTTGCCGAATACAGTGTTATCAGAGAATCACAGATTTGTAAAGTAATTCAATATTGCATTGATTTTAGCCTTAATTCTAATCATTCTATTGTTTAGATTAATAGGAAAACTAATTTAACCAATGCTTGTATTATTGGCTGTGCTGTGGCCACGGCTTTTGGGTCGGTTACATCCATAGCAGAGGTACACTCGGGATCGACATGTGCGATATGGGGTCTGGGAGCTATTGGTTTATCCGCAGTATTAGCCTGCAAACAGGCCGGGGCTAAGGATATCATTTGCATGGATACTAATTCTGATAAACGAAATTTTGCCGAACAGTTTGGTTGCACTGAATTTATAAATCCGAAGGAATTGGGTCTGAATTTAATTCTCTCTTATTTTTTAACAAGAAATAAGTTTTAAATAAATGATCAAAAAAATAGACAAACCATTGGATGAATATCTGAAAAGTAAAGGCGGAATAGACTATGCATTTGATTGTATCGGCAATATTGAAGTCCTTAAGACAGGACTCAAATCATTGAACCCATGGGGCGCTCAGATAGTGGTCGGTATGTATTGAGCGTTACTTTTACTCTCTGATGGATTAAATCGTATCACAACTCGATTGCATTGTTTAAAGGTCTGCCTCCGAGGGGTCATAAACTAGAGGTTCCCATAGAAGACTTGCTAAAGGGAAGGAAGGTGCAGGGTGGCTTCCTGGGTAATAAAAAGACTCGAAAGCATATGCAAGAACTGACTGAGAAGTACGTGAACGGGGACCTACCGATCGACCCATTGATAACACATCGGTTCAAATTGGATCAAATCAATGACGCCTTCGAACTATTAAAGGCCGGAAAGTCTGTTCGTTCGGTCATTCAGTATTAGTGCTAAAAATAATTCATTTATTTACGAATTATTCAGAAAAAACTTTTTGTAATACTTTATTGGTTTATAAAAGACCTGAAATTTCAGATATAATTGCAATTAAATTCATATAAAATACTTTTAAAATAAAATTCTTATAAAATAGTTTCATTCCTTATGAACCATTGCCGGTGCGTTTGACCAAGGTCACTTTACCGTTATTCACTCGGAAAGTCCAATAGGTTTTATTGATACAACCTGCTGGACAATCACCCGATCCTTTGTAGAAGACATATGTATTGCTCGGTAATAGTGTTATCTGAGTTGATGCCCCAATAATGTGATCCGGGTAACAAGAATTGGCCAATTTTTTGTTCGACAATACTTTTATCAGTTCTTCGGAATTGTATGGTCTCTGGAATGTAATGGTATGATAGCTGAATGCACTGCTCTCTCGGATCGGCCCGAATGAGCTTTCATTCAACCGTTTAATCTCCACTTCTTTGCATATTATACGTCCGGGAACTCCATTGGGTATGTGCTTGATATCAGCCACAACTGGGTAAGCCTTTCTGATTGCCATTAGGTCCCGGTGTATTTTTTCGTACACCGCTTTCGGTGGCTCTAATAGTGTGGCCACAGATTGTTTCTGAGCCAATAGGAAAGCGTCTCTGTCTTCCTCATAGTCTTTGAGCTCGCAATAGACCGATGCGAATACGAAGAGAGTCAACACAACTGTTCGCATCATTTTCTCATTAATTATGAACTGTTTCTACGGAATTGAAAAATTGGTTTTATTTATATCGAACCAAAAGATGTTATGTTTTGTAACAGACGTTCAGTTTCTCACAAATGAAATACAATTCAATAAAGAGATTATATTTCAAGAAAACAGAGAAACTGGTTATAGGTATGAGATTTTTTTAGGTAACCTTTGTATTTATACCAAATTGAGACGGGTGGTCTTCATCAGATCGATTATACAAAACAGATTTCGACTTATGATAAAAGTTGAGTAATTTCCCGATTGAACTCTTATATTCATATAATCCGATGACTTCATAATTTTTGGAATTGAAAGCACTCTAAAAAGACTTTGAGCATTGAGCAGGCACAAATCCAAATGATTATATGGCAAATGATGATATTGATTGATGACATTGCAATGTGTTTGTGAATGATTGACCCTGAATAAGATTTCCAGTTTAACAAAGATTATAAGAATATTCTGAAGTTTTATTAATTAGTTCTGAAATTCTGAAGAAAAATGAAATAGAGTTCAAATGTATTTTTGAGTTTTTATTATGCATTTGAATACAAATATAATGATTATTAGCAGAGTCTGAAAAACGGGCACAATTCAATTGGCAACATGGTCAATTATGCAGTTTATATAATATTATAAGATTTAGTTAAATAAAATAGATATTAATAGTCAGTCTTAATACTGAATGACCGAACGAACAGACTTTCCGGCCTTTAATAGTTCGAAGGCGTCATTGATTTGATCCAATTTGAACCCATGTGTTATCAAAGGGTCGATCGGTAGGTCTCCGTTCACGTACTGTTCCGTTAACTCTCGCACAGCTTTACGTGTCTTAGTATTACCCATGTAGCCACCCATTACTCTCTGGCCATTTAATAGGTCGACCGCATTGGCCTCTACTTTCTGACCCATAGGAGGCAGACCTGCAATCAAATACTTATTATTCATATTTATATTGACTTTTAAGCAGACATTACATGTGCTGCCGAACCCATACCGATCACAACCAGTGTTCCCCACGGAGTCAATGACTTGAGTCCTGTATTCAGTGCCTCATTGTTGCCAATACAGTCAAACGCATAGTCTATTCCGCCTTTACTTTTCAAATATTCATCCAATGGTTGGTCTGATTCAACAAAAATTTATTATTATTCAAATATTCGTATATTTTGATTAAAATCATATGATTTATACCAAAATTGTTTATATCTATGAATTCAGTGCAACCGAACTCTTCGGCGAAAGTTAATTTGTCCCGATTAGTGTCGATACCAATTATATTTGTAGCGCCGCTAAGATCACACGCCAGTGCTGTTGACAGTCCAATGGTTCCCATTCCCCATATAGCACACGTGGAGCCAGAGTGTACCTGTGCCATATTCCTGACCGATCCAAATGCTGTGGCAATAGCGCAGCCAATAATACAAGCATTGGGTTTGGCGTTTGGGTTGACCTTAAAAATTATGAATCGAATAAAAATCTCTGCAAATATCCGGAACAGTTTAAACTTTTATCTCTCTTAACTAATCTCAACCTAACGGTGCAAATATATAAATGTTTAATTACTTTACAAACTTGTGATTCTCTGATAACACTGTACTCTGAAAAGCTACTGATCCCGAAGAATGAGAGCAATGGCTGTCCATTTATCTTCATTCGGGTCTCATTACTCGAATGATACAAATTGTTGAATACATTGGTATCGGAGCAGAAATTAGTCTTAGGGTTAGAGCAGAGGTCACACCTCTCACAGTTAGCCATTCCCAGAGGTATTATCTTATCTCCGATTTCTATTCCTTGCACTCCTTCCCCGATGGACTCGACCAGACCAGTTGCTTTGTGACCCATGACCACAGGCTGACCACCGAAATCAATATTGAAGACCGTCTGATCATTATTGAGGAAATGGAGTTCTGTAGCGCAAACACCGGCAGAGATATTACGCACTCGTATTTCACCACATTTTGGCGGATCTATTGTTATGTTCTTATAAATTGAATAAATTAAATAAATTCTTAAATATTAGATTTAAAACGACCAAGAACATTAGAGAATTAGATTGGCGAAACTTTAAACTACCTCGATTGTTAATGGTTGTCCTTCTTTCCAAAGCACAGCCGCCCGGCAATTGATAACCTGATTATATTTTATAATATTTATTATAAATTTAAATAATTTTAAAATAATCTAAAAATAAATACTTTTCCTTCAGTTGAATCCATTTTTGTACTATAAGTCCGATTACGTCTAGTTTTTAAGCAGTAATAGTCGAATGTTATCCTATTTTCGTTTATTACAATTTTTATTACATTTAATTCAAATTAAATTCATTTTTATATAAAACTAAAGATATGTTCAGTTCATTGCGTGCTTTTCTGTTCAATCAATATATAAGACAATAAACTCCATAGAATAGACTGGATATAACTTTTATTTAATGCCATTCCGTGCCATTCATTCATATTTCTATATCATTTATCTAAACAATGCTATTATTTAAAAATCGAAAATGTGCAAGGTATATATGATATTCACTTTGAGCAACCACAAGTTTTGTGTCTAGCAAATAAAACACTTAATTGTGACAGATCACCATGCTCAATGATTATTATTTAACTAGTACTAGAGCTAAGGACAATTGTCGCAAATGTGGACCGGCTATCAATTTTTAGGCTATACTCACTTTGCACTCGAGATTAACAAAATATAAATAAAATGAATGAAACAATAAATTCAATGCAATTAATAAACTCTATTACAGTATAGTATACTTTACTAATAGTGTATTTATTTATGTTTTTTGTACAAAATTCGATTCAATTTATTATTTGAAACAAATGTTAAGAAACGTTTGCCCTTCTAGTAATCAGAAATTCAACTGGCAAGCACAATCTTCTTGATTACCATCCTCCTTTACAAGAATGGCTTTATTGTCTTCCACTTTGATAGTCCAGTAATGACTGCGAACACACTTATCGAAACAATTGTCGGACCCTTTATAGAAGACATAAACAATTTCTGGTTTGTCTGCTCTCGTAATCTGAGCGCTAATACCAATGTGTTTGAGAGTACGACAAGACTTCACTCTATCACTGCTTTTGCCGTAATTATTGACCACATTCTGAGCCAATTCATGCGAATGGTATGGTTTGCCAAATGTTAACAGATAGCGAGAGACGTAATCTTCTACTGTGATAGGTCCAAGCTCACTTTTGTTCAATCTGGCCAGGTCTATTTGATCATTGCAAATCAATTTGCCCGGAGTCATTTCTGGAATGTGATTGATGTCAGCCACGACAGGATATGCCGTACGAATAGTTATAAGTTCTTTACGTATAGTCTCATAGATTTCTTTCGGCGGTTCTAATAGTGATGAAGACGTTTGTTGAGCCAAATAGAGAGCGTCTCTGTCTGTGTACTCATTCAGATCGCAATGTATTGCAAATATAAAAATCTCAAATAATATTATTTTAAACATTTTTCTCTCTCTTTTAATAAATATTTTACTTAAAGCAAAATTACATAATTTAAAACTCTTTTTTCTTATGACAGCCAGCATCTGTCCTGGCTCACATCAAAATCTTATCAGAACTAATGTTAAAAAATGATTAGAAAAATATCTCTAAATTACAGAATATTTCGGTTAATTCTTGCAATAGATTCGGATTTTTCTATTATGTTTGAAAATAAATTGAGCCACATGAAATTTTGACCTATGACCTATAGACCTTTTTGATCTAACAAATTTGCATAGTTGATTGCAAGCAGGTCTATTTTTCACTCAAGCATTGTATGAAAGGCAATATTTATCTACAAAATATGTATCATTTGTCTCATCAATACATTTAAATTCTCTCTTCAGCTCAGAGTCGTCACTCTCACCAGTGAGCCATTGGGTGCTCTTTGTAATTCATTTCATTGGTATTTGAAATAAAAAATATATTTATTATTTGTTTTCACCTCTTTTTTCATTCATATTCTTTGACGAAAATCTTTAAATGAAATTTTAAACTTTTATTGGACTCTAAAATGAATGAATTTATTTGCCATTTTATCAATAATTTAATTAATTTATATATCAATATCAAGATATGATTGCATACATTATTTAATTATTAGTATTTATTATGTGATTAATTGATTGTTGAAATGACATAAAGTCAGTCATTATTAAGATCTTTGTCATCCATGACATTAACCTTATTCTTATTGAAGTAAACGTCGGGTAAATTGACTTCCAATGAATCGCTTGTCTTCTGTCGTCTGATTACATAAGCGAATGAAAACGATATGATTGACACGAATGCCATTAAACCCATTATCCATGGCTTTAGCTTTGATGGCAGAAAAAAATTGGCCACAAATACAAGTTTGACTATTAGGGCATAAATTAGTATAAGTGGTAGACATTCCCTGACGGACACGACCAGACCTAACAGGGATATGAATGGGGTTGCGCTGCATATTATTATTTGATATATCAGTGATATCTCTATCAATCAAACAGAAAGAATCAAAAGTTTAAAGATTTTTATGAAAAACATAATTAAATAAAATACGAATACAAACCATGTCTTTCATAGAGAGCTCTGGCCTGATGTGTCAGCAACGGTACTCCCGATGTATTGCCTTCAAGACGTTGGGCGCGATCTAACTGTTCCAGAATTTGTTGCATCACTTGTACGGCAGTCACCAAATAGTAGATACAACTGATTGTCAGCACAACTATCGATATAATAGACAAATGTTTTATTACATTAAAAATATTTAAATTCATTTTCAAAGCATTTCAATGATAGTTAAAAATAATAATAAATTGTTCCGAAGTTTTCTCGACTTCGTTAGCATTTGTTAGGAAAATGTTTGTGTAAGTTAGGACTGTCTGACCCATAGCTTATTGTAAACATAATCAGTATTATATTTGCTATATCAGAGTTGCGGAAGTGGGTTATGCAGTACAAAAATGCCAAAATTAGCCAGGCTTGCTTTCATAAGCCAAATGTAACTTTTCCAGGGAAGTCTATTTCTCAATAAAGTTGTCCTAGTTAATTAATATCAAGTTCCATGATTAGACCTAAACTTATAGAAGACTGTTTGCACATATTTAGGTTGGTGTAAATTTTGTTCAGTGTAAAATTCTAAAATTGATCGGATGATTGGCTAAAATACCTTAGAATTTTTAATGTGCTTTCTTTGAGTTTTTTATTTTGTGATTCTTTTAAAAAACTTTAATTTCCACTGAAATTAGTCATAGAAAGTAACAAACTCAATGAAATCCTTGTGCCCTGCACATCCCCCAGTTTGACCAAGCATGGATAACTTTGTGTGGAGTACTGCACAAAAAGGCATATATAATATAAAAAGTTGATGAAAAGCAGTCGAGTGTCAAAAATATTATATTAACTAATACTGTATTTGTGGTGCTTTCATATCATATTACATATTCTGAACAATAGTTTCAAACAATAGTCTATAAATTGAAAACTAATACCTTTCACGTGTTCATCATGTGTACATTAAAGGGCAAACAGGAACAAATGATTTCTGGTACAAAAATTCTGGTCATTCTATGATGTTTTAAATAACAGTTTCATTCAATATCTTTATGAATATTTATAAAGAAAATCGTAATTTATTTGATATTAATTTATAAAATATAATTCTAATGTTAAACCGTATGGTATTAACACATTTGAAATGAAAATACAGTAATTAATGACTTTGTAAAACACAATTAACTTTGAAATATTAATACAATAAGAAGAAAATTATGAAAACTTTTGCCTATATTTTTGTATTCATTGTAGTCTCACTGTATTCTTATACTTCTGGTATGTCTTATATGTTTTCAATTATTATTCTACAAAATTACTAATAAAATAAATATGAATTTATTTAAAGCCAGACGTATTGAAGGTATTGACGAATTGGATAATAAAATTCTACTAGAACCAATTCAAACAGATCCAAAGAATCAAAACTATTATCCATTTGATAAGAATTTATATAACAGTAACAAAAGGCACTCAAAACCAACGAAGCTTTTGCTTCAAAACTATGCAAATTCAGACTCAAAACCATTGAGCGCAGGCATAACGGAAATTCCCAAAAAACCAATAACTACTGATCTGCCGGAAATGTCAGCTACAGTTAGTTTACTGGATGTTATCTCAACAGTAATACCTGCAGTCGTCAGAGCGAACTCAAATGTAAAAATTGGTTCAATCAGTCCTATGATCAGTACAACAGTGTCTACATTAGACCCGGATCACAAATACAAGAGACCAATAGATGCGCAAAAAGACTCGGATCACAAATATAAGAGCCCAATATATGCAGACAAAAATAACCCTCACTCGATTATAATAGAGATGGGGTTCGGCACAAAAATCATCTGCACTAATTGTGGTGAACCGGGTACTGCAAAGCCTCTTCATATGTCAGACCGAATATTTCTCAAACCGCACAGATATTATTGATTTGACAAATAAATCAATACTTTTTACTCATTATCTGATTTTAAAATGTTATTTAATATTCATTTTATTCGTTTGGAAATACAATACATTCTATTGAATAGATTACAGTTTTTATTGTATTAATTGCTATGAAATATCATTCATAGCTTATGAATCATTTCAAATATGAATCAGTCCTTATATACTGTAATTAGTCTTAATATTTAGTTTAAAAATTGTATGAAAAATAATTATTGTTCGTCTGATTGAGGAAGGTACAGTTTTTATATAATATACAGTTAAATCAGTTTTTTAAAAATGATCAGACTAATTAATCGGTGTCAATTTTAAAGTTATGGATTCAAGCGATGGTATAATGTCAGCCGAAAAAGAGAAAAATAATAATAGAAATAAAGATATTATCAATGATTTGATTCGTGTGTTAGAAAATATGTCGACTCTTCTGCTAAACGTCACGCTATTCCTAATCGGACTCTATTTGGGCATTCAATTGGCTCTCTTTATAGCAGACATTCTTTGGAACTAATTTGCAATACTCTCAAACTGATTACAAGCATATATTTACATTTTACCTTTACCAATTTAGTCAACTCACCGTGCTATTTTTATTTAAAAACATATGTATGTAATTAAATATTAATCATCAATGAATATAAATAATTATGAATTCAAATAGAAATGTATAGAAAAATAAATAAATTAATTGATGAAAATTTTACATTAATTTAATATATTTTATAATAACATAAATCATTGCAAATGTGTTGATATTCTGAGCGCATCTCTCGTCCCATTCATACGATGCGAAAGTAGTGAACAAATAACAGACTTTGATCAGACATATTTCAAATTCATTCCGGTTTACTTTATATGGAAAATCAATTTTGGAATTAGTTTTTAAAATCGATTTCATTTATACTAAAATTCAAATTAAATTCTGATTAAAAAATTGATTTTTTGAAAATTGAAGTATAGATGGAATTCATAGTTCAAACAAAAAAAGTTTAATTGGATTTCAAACCATATTTTTAATTTGGTAATCAGTGAATGACAGATAAATATATAACCATGATAATAAGCGTTCAATATATTCATGTCATAAATGTAATTCTAATCAATGTTTTTATTTCAAGTAATTATAGATTTATTTAATTTTGTCATAAATTTATATATTTCTGAATCAATTATTTTCATTCGTCTAATATAGATGTTGAGAGCTATGAGCAAGGATATGATTACTCAGATCATCCAAGTGAGTAATTGAGATTTGAGTTGAGCACGAATTTTGAATTGAATATACATTTGAATGACCTTTGCTATAGTTTTGATCTTATGTCCGCACAATAGAGCAGTCGTTGATTTACAGATCAATTGAACCAAAAAAGGATTTTGATTTTGAGATTCCAGAAGAACGTAATGATTGGTTGAGTAAACGATTGACAGATATTGAGAGATATAATGCATTCAAATGTAAAAACATGTGGAAAAAGAAGAAGAATTGGAAGCATTGGAAGCATTCAACACATTATCCAATCGATGGTTAGTTTTATACAGTATTTGATTAACGGAAGAAATGAATAGAATTTGAATTTATGATTAAATGATCTTGGCATTAAATGATACTTAGAAGCCAACGAAGAAGACATGGATGAATTGCCGGCTCATCAAGAAGAAAGTCAATCTGCGGACGAACAAGACATGGATGAGTCGGCGGCCGAACAAACTAATGATGAGGTGACGGACACTTTTGACCAGGATGATTTGCCAGCTAACCAAGAAGAAGGTCATTCTGCGCCCGAAGAAGACATGGATGATTCGGCGGCTGCTCAGGCAGATAATGTGGTAGAAGATACTTTTGATCAGAATGAATTGCCAAATGATCAAGAGGAAAATCAGTCGTCGGCCGCACAAGCAGATGATGACTCGGCGGCCGCACAAGACATGGATGACTCGGCCGATGCACAAGCAGACGATAACTCGGCGGCCGCACAAGCAGATGATGACCCGGCGGCCGCACAGGCAGATGATGACACGGCGGCCGCACAAGCAGATGATGACCCGGCTGCCGCACAAGCTGATGACCCGGCCGCTGCCCAAGCAGATGATAACTCGGCGGTCGCACAAGCAAATCATGTAGTAGCAAACACTTTTGACCAGGATGAATTGCCAGATCAAGATATGGATGACTCGGCGGCCGCACAAGACAGCGATGATTCGGCGGCCGCACAAGACATGGGTGACTCGGCGGCCGCACAAGACATGGGTGACTCGGCGGCCGCACAAGACAGCGATGACTCGGCGGCCGCACAAGACAGCGATGACTCGGCGGCCGCACAAGACATGGGTGACTCGGCCGCTGCACAAGCAGATGATAACTCGGCGGCCGCACAAGCAGATAATGTGGTAGCCGATACTTTTGACCAGGATGAATTGCCAGATCAGTTGGCATCTAATCAAGTTTCAGGTGAATTGCCTGAAGAGGAAGA
Source organism: Eueremaeus valkanovi (assembly GCA_034693305.1). Lineage (NCBI taxonomy): Eukaryota > Metazoa > Arthropoda > Arachnida > Sarcoptiformes > Eremaeidae > Eueremaeus > Eueremaeus valkanovi. Next base: position 14,173 of record JAQIWA010000235.1, on the reverse strand, counting down.
ACAAGAAGGAGTGCTTTCACCCAATCGACGAACGATGAAATCTTCAGCCAATTTCTTACCCGATTATTGCTATTCTGTTAAGAAGTCATTCATCAAATGCATGGGTTAGTTAGTATCGACTCATCTCTTCTGATTCAATACTCAATTGAACTTTATTTCTGTTAAAAACAATTCAGAGAGAAGTCGAAGAATAAGTCCAAAAGTTTGTAAAAATCTCAACAAAGAGCTCGAAAAATGTCGGAAATTGAATAAAAAGTTTGGAAATATTTTTATACCGAAAGGTCAGTCCAAAAAGGGAAGTCCAGGTATGGCTAAACCCAATGCAGAACCGATAGGAGAGACTACAGAAAAGAGAAATTGCGGGACAAATGAAAAACTCTATAAATTGTGTTTCAATTACAAGAAAAAGCAAAACCAAAGTGAGTTCAGACCAACTGATTGATGAAAATAAAATTTTGAGAAATATTTGATTACTTTCTAATTGAATGCCAGGAATCGGCGAAACTATGTTCTGTCAGAACGTATTGCGCAGACATCTGGAATGTGCGATGAATAGAGCTCTGGGTCATAAAGATGAGCCGATGGAAAATTTGAGTCCAGTCTCTAATTCAGTTCCGACCGATAGTATAAACCCAACTCAGGCCACAATGAGTTCCGTCTCATCTAAACAAACGAATGCATTGACTGCTGAAGAGTGCGATAAATATACGGAGTTTTACAACAAATGCTTCAAAATAAAAGTCAAGACCGAAATCAGATCCTTTTCCTCAACCGAAAAATTAGGTAATCATCCAATTATATTCAGTTGACATAAATGCATCCAGGTATATAACTAAATATTCATAAAGTACTCTTTCTTTCCTGACATTAATCAAGATTGCAATGATGTTGAGCTCAAATACTATGAGTGCCAGCAGAGGACCACTCCATCAGATCAAAAGAAAGATCAAAGCACGAGCCCGGGCAGTGTTGATACGAGTACAGAGCAAAATGGTGAGCTGGCTATTGATTGTCAATAAATTAGTGTTCAATTCTTGCAGGAATAGGAATGACCAAGGGCTATCAAATTTTGTTGACCCTCTGTCATTTTAAAAGCCGAATGCACCCGTCTTATACATAATAAGCTGCTTCCCCCTTGCTTCTCCATGTGACTGGCCATTCCTGCTACTAAAATGACCTCTATACAACTCAAATATACTAGTATAAGTGAATATATAGCCTTGCTACATTAATGATATTTTATTTTTCAGATTGACTGTAATATTACTGATTTTGACAGCAATTGTATTTCGGATAATATTAAATGAAAACATGATTATTAATAATTGACATAATTGACACTGGGCACAATTTCAACCAAAGTAAAATACATTTAGCATCATCAAATCGAATTTGACAAAACTATTCTGAATGACCCACTTGAGTTTAGTGATCTAGCTATTTAACCATATTATCTGATCAATTCATGCGAACAATACAATTAAAATCATTTCTTAACTGTTTTGAAGTAATTGTGTTATAGATTAGGCTTCACTGCATATCATTAAAACTAACCGTAAATGATAATTATGAAATTAACCTGGATCGTTAATGAAAGAGACTAGAACATTAATTTCAAATGGGTCAATCGTACATTTAATTTATTGAATGATTTATTTTTCATTTATATTTATCAATAAATTACTGTCAAAAACAGTATAAACAGTGTATTTGAATGAAAATAAAATATGAAAACAAATAGTATTTCAAAAACTATTCCTTTTTATGATTTGAGTCGAGATATAGAACTATAGCAAATGAAATAACATATTCCGTGTGTGACCCTGTTGTGACCCTGTTTGTATCCTATAAGACCAAGCTGATGAAGATATTACAACCACAACTGGAATTGAACAAGATGTCAATTTACAAGAAAATGGTCAGCAATCGACCACGATCAGGTCAAAGGATGACCAGGAAATAAAAGCAACAACAAGATCTGACCAAGGTATTAATTCTGAAATAAAGAATTATGGTGGAATACCTAGAATTAAAAGTGATCAAGAGGTAAAATTGAAATCTAATGGCGAACAAACAACAACTAGAAGTGTGAGGGGTCACCAAGCAATCAATACATCAAAAGAATCTGACCAAGCTATTAGCTCTAATACTGGGTATAGTCAAGAAACCACTACAACAACAGAATCTGACCAAGCTATTAGTTCTACTACTGGGGATAGCCAAGAAACCACTACATCAACAGAATCTGACCAAGCTACTAGTCCTACTACCAAATCAGACCAAGCATCTTCTACCTCAACCAAGTCTGACCATGATTTTAGTTCATCAACTAAAGATGGCCTGGACATCCCTACAACAACAGAATCGAACAAAGTTATTAGATCTACGACTAAGGGTGAACAAGGAAGCTCTACTACGACTGAAATGGATCAAGATGTTAATTTACTGCGAAAGTTAGCCCAGAAATCACTACATGACCCGAAAAAGTACCGCTCATTGATTGAGAAAATAAAAGCAAAACTTAAGAAATCTTATGACAAAAGAGCAAACGCTTTGAGAGGTATTATAAATGATGTTAAAACTACAACTAATAAGAATCCTGGCAAATCTTCGGCTACTGAAAATTATCAAGATAAAAGTTCTACAATGAAGAACATTCATGGAATCTCCACTGAAAGTGATCAAGATGTAAATTTGCAATCAAAAGGCGAACAAATAACACCTATAAGTGTGAGGGGTCACCAAAAAATTAGTATAACAACAGAATCTGACCAAGCTATCAGTTCTACTACTAGGGATAACCAAGAAACCACTACATCAACAGAAAGTTTAAACTTGAGCAGCACTACAACAAATACAACAAATCCGGGCAAATATGTTGCTACTGAAAATTATCAAGGTAAAATTTCTACAAGTAAGAGCAAGCAAGGTATTAGTTCTACACCAAAATATGGTCTAGGATTGAGTAAAACAACTCATAATATACTTGGTATAAGATCAACAACAGATAGTGTAAAAGTGGTCACCACAACCACTGATAAGACTGCTGGCAAATTTTCGCCTACTGAAAATTATCAAGGTAGAAGTTCTACAAGTAATAGCAAGCAAAGTATTAGCTCAACTAAAAAATATAGCCCAGGATTGAGCAAAACAACTCATAGACTTGGTATAAGCTCAACCACAACAAATATAAATGTAGTCACCACAACCACTGATAAGAGTCCTGGCAAATTTTCGCCAACTGAAAATTATCAAGGTGAAAGTTCTACAAGACAGTACAGGCAAGGTATTAGTACTTCACCAAAATATGGTCCAGGATTGAGCAAAACAACTCATGATAAACTTGGCATAAGCACAACCACACAAAATATAAAAGTAGTCACCACAACTACTAATAAGACTCCTGGAAAATTTTCGTCAACTGAAAATTTTCAAGGTAAAAGTTCTACAAGTAAGAGCAAGCAAAGTATTAGTTCAACACCAAAATATGAACCAGGATTGAGCAAAACAACTCACAGGAAACTTGGTATAAGCTCAACCACAAAAAATATAAATGTGGTCACCACAACTACTAATAAGAGTCCTGGCTTTTCACCAACTAAAAATTATCAAGGTAAAAGTTCTACAAGTAAGAGCAAGCAAAGTATTAGTTCAACACCAAAATATAAACCAGGATTAAGCAAAACAACTCACAAGAAACTTGGTATAAGCTCAACCACAAAAAATATAAATATGGTCACCACAACCACTAATAAAAGTCCTGGCAAATTTTCGTCTACTAAAAATTATCAAGGTAAAAGTTCTACAAGTGAGAAAAAGCAGGCTATTAGTACTACTGCGAAATATGTTCCAGGATTGAGTAAAACAACTCATAATAAACTTGGTATAAGCACAACAACTAATAAAAGTCCTGGCAAATTTGCGTCAACTGAAAATTATCCAAGTAAAAAATCTACAAGTAAGAGCAAGCAAAGTATCAGCTCTACAACTAAATATAATCAAGCCAGTTTTTCATCCACATACAAGCATAAAGGAATTAGCTCAATTACTCCTTCTTATCATGATAAAAGCAGTATAAGAAAAGGTACTACTGTTCAAGGTACTACTAGGCCTTATTATCGGAATAATGGAACAAAATCTACTCCAATGCCTAAATCCAAAGCCCAGACAACTCAACCATTCAGTAAAATGTCAACTAAGAAGAAAGACAATAATCCGGGTGAATACAAATCACAGAATAAAACGATTGGGTCATCGAATAAAAGTATGGATGAGCACATCCAGGGTATCTCACGAATACGTATATAACTTGATAGAAATTGGAAAAACGATTAAACGTCTGATTGATTGCACTTTTGATTCCAATAGCGAAGCAATTAAAAGTCATGAGTACTCTGAGGGATAGATACCCTTCACACTCAACAACACTTACTACTACCCCATATACCATTAACCAAGGTGGCAAAAATTCAAGAGTAAGGCCCACACAACCTTGGACAAAGAATAATACGAGTAATTAATTATAGTTTAATTGATTTTTTTCGAAACTATTTTTGTTTTATTTTATTTAAGAAATGAATTCTGAATCCAAATCACGATATTTGACAACAATTTCTACTCAAATGAGGGGAAAGTCATTTAAGACAACGACTCAATCAACGACTACATTAACGACTGCATTACCCAAAGCAGTAAATAATAATAGGTATGCTAGGTCAATTGTTTTGTAGCAATAGGTATAATATTAATAATTGATTATATGATTCAATCAATAAATTCAAAAATAATTTTCTATTTGAATGAATTTGAGGAAAGAAACGGAAAAATATAAATCAAATCAAACATCAAATAAAGATTCGGTGAAATCCACGACAACTATGAGTCCAATAAAAGCATCAAAACTGAGTTATTTCGACAATTCATTAGGAACTGACAAAAGAAGACCAAAAGACGATTGGAAGCGATTGTATCGGAAAAGAGAAAAAACTTTAAGTGAAAACAAATTAAAATCACCCAAACCTTCAGAAAATCTCAAAATGGATGAGATAAGAGCCACAACAAATAAGACTCCTGGCAAATTTTTTCTCACTGAAAATTACCAAAATAAAAGTTCTACAAGTAAGAACAAGCAAGGTATCAATACTACTACTGAATATGACCCAGGATTGAGCACTACAACTCATAATAAACTTGACATAAGCTCAGCAACAAATAAGACTCCTGACAAATTTTCGGTTACTGAAAATTATCAAGGTAACAGTTCTACAAGTAAGCCAAAAGACGATTGGAAGCAATTGTATGGGAAAAGAGAAAAAACTTTAAATGAAAACAAATTAAATTCAACCAAACCTTCAGAAAATCTCAAAATGAAAGAGATAACAAATAAGTTGGAAGATGATATATCGAGGGGCAATTCTAAGAAAAAGGATGAAAATATTTCGACAGAAGAGACTGGTTCAGAATTAGACGGAATAAGTGCATTGATTAGAAGTAAAAGAAGTAAATAATAAATATTGAAACGAATTCCATCGAAGGATACAATTGAAGTGAACGGAAAAAATAGCAGAAATTATTCGAAGAAATTATAATTTTATTCAATAAAAACTTTCAGATTAAGTGTCGTTTAGTGTAAAATAAATTAAAACAAGAATAAATAGATTTTAAAAATGAGATTATCATGGTCAATAATAGTTGATGATTAAAAAGTCCAAATTGATATGAAAAATAAAGCATCAAGTTTACTTTAGATGAATATTTGCATAAATAAAATACCATAAGAGACACAATTAGTAATGAATAAATAGAATTCATAATTAGTGAACGCAAACAATTCATAACAATAGAGACCAATGACAGGACCATTAAGTCTCTCAATTAGATTAAGAATTTTAATCTTAATCCTTACGGACAATGATTTTCTTGCAATTATCGAATTCAATGGTTTGTAACAATATATCGATTGACGCGCTATTGCAGAGAGACTGTAGTTAATTATGAATAGCATAAGAATTGAGATTATTATGAATAAAAGTATCAGTGAATAGAAGAAAATGTGTTTTGTCTTCAATAGCAATACAATAGTAAAACCAATATAAGGCACGACAAGAAAGTAATAGAAGAATATATAGTATTTCAGTTGAGAGTTGATTCTGAATGTCAATCGACAACATTTGTCGTAATCGATGAGACAATTGCAAAGATTTCTGACTAAACATAAGTGAAGTAAATATTAATTTTCATTATTTTCCATATTGTATATTGAAATACCTGTAAGAGTTCGATGATATTTCAAAACAGTATTTATTTGTTTGAATCTAAGCCTTAAATAAACTGAAGTAATATAAAGAATAGTTTCGATACCGAAAACTAATGGCACAAATGTTGTGTTGCAGACCACCAGAAGTGATAACCAGAAAATCATATTCATTAAGGAATATATTTCATGTCTAACAACATAACCGGTTATAAAGATTAGTGCAGAACATAATGTGACAAATATTTTCGAAAAAATCGTTAAATAGCTAATGATTTTAATGAGTCGATCAATCTTTTTGCAAAACCTTTTCTCCGAAACATAATTCAATTCAAACTCATTGAACAGGAATTTGTAGAACAGCTCTAATACAATATGTTTTCGTTTATATTCAAATATTAGAGTAATATAACCTAAAAAATAGATGAATATTAAAAAAAATTCAGACAGGACAGTCATACGGTATGACTCATACCATTAACGGCGAATATTAAAAGCGCCAAGCTAAGTAATAAGCATACAAACTTGTCTGAATCAATGAGAAACAATGGATCGGCAAATAATATGTCAATCCATTTGTCTTTTATTAAATATATTATTAGATTTTTAATGCAATGAAACCAAAGATTAATATTTTTCAAATAAGCGATCAATGTTTGTGACAAACGTTTTCTTCCTTTCATATAATCGTCAAATGATTTCGAAGTTATTAAATGGTTTTTAACAAAAAATGTCTCCAAAAGTATTAAACTTTCGTTCATTTGGCTGAAAGGCTTTACTTTTGTTTCGATACGCTTTCTCATCATTTTTAAAAAAATTTTGAATAAAAATAAAATTTTATTAATCATTGAAATGAATTGAATTGAACTTATTTTGCATACAATTCGTATTTTTCTCATTTTCAGTAAACGTTTGCAAAGTATGGACACAAATACAAATATGAATTAACCTCTGTTGCAATAATCGATATTTTTTGATTAATTATGTTATTTACGAAATATAAAAACCATTATTTCACTTCATTACAGGTAATTTTAGTTTTGATATTTTTAGTTCCATTTACAATAGTTTCAATACATTAAAGTACAGTACTGTAGAGCACATGGATCAATAAGACATTCACCTATAATATTGCCGGCTCAAATATAATCTATTCAACTGACAATTAGGTAGTTTACTTTTGGCTTATCAACAATTGCTAATCTTGTTTAGGTCGATAGGATCGATCAAGGTGTTTCAAGATAATTCATTTTTTATTTTTTATCACAATTATGCCATCCCTTACTCTGCGCATCTCTGAAGACGACTAACTATTTGTTAGACTGCAATACAGTATAGAATATTTTTCAAATAATTCATTGATTGTTGCTTTTTATGATTCACTACGAAATTGTTGTGACATTCATCTCGATATCAATGGATTGAGTCGATCGGCTCCATGTTCTCAATCGTCTCCAACTTTGGTTGGCACAAATGATGAACTCTTTTCTAAATTCATTGCTCATCCAGGAGAAATTGATTTAATTGAAAAAACTGCATAGATTGAATACAATGTCGTAATAAAAGCAGGAATTGTCTAAATGACAGCCACTCTGTTGGACAGAATCTGATGTCTGAGCCAATAGTTTAAATATGTTTGCAGTCGTATGCAAATGAAAGATACAATTCTTCAGCAAAAATGCTATCATTAATGATATAAAACGTTCCGTTAGTTTCCACTTATTTATCGGTTTGAATGACTTGTTCTGATGTGAATTCACAGCAGATATTGTTTCAGAATTTTTCCGATCAAACAAACTATGGATAGATTTGAACAGAAGTATGCGATCAGAAGCGCCGGTATAATGAACTGTACGACAAATCGGAGCAAACGAGTCGATTGTTTGAATGCTTTGTTGTGACTCAAAGAATAGAAATAATTTTGTGAATTAAAACAAACTAATGTTGTGTTCGTATAATCAAAATAATAGACATCAGAGACGACAATAAAAGGTAGCGAAAGGACAATACTTGAGAGCCATATGATTATTAGCCATAGCTTTGTTGGTATCCTATCGAATGGATTGTAGAACACAATCGTAAGGGCATAGTATCGGTCAGAGGCTATCACTGTTGTGGTCAATGAGGTCACATACATAGTGGTCGCGAGCAGATAATTGCTTATCGATTGCATTACATGTGTGACAAATGAACTTTTTTCTATGAGAAACGGAAATATTATAAAACGAGGAATTATTGTCAGCAGTACTGCCAGAATATCACAGAAAGCAATGTTTATGAGCAACACTCTCGGTCGTTTTATGCCATTCACACCATTTTTCATAACACATATAATAATATAGATTATTATAAGACTTGATATTAAAGTTACAATTTGTGTCAAACATATCACTGATTGCAGAATAAGTTCTATTAAATTCAAATCCAATACTTTAACTCTCATTTCGGAAATATAAATATTTTAACAAAATTTAAAAAACTTATTATATTATAAATTATAAGCTTTTATTCATTATTCGATAGTTTATAATATTATACTTTTTTTTATTTATTAATACTATTGTTTAAATTGGCGACAATTCTGTTATTTTATATCAATAGATATGCAATTCATATAATTATCAATTGAAGTGATAATAATTGTGTAAACATTTTGAATGACTTTCATAAGAAAATTGCCTTTCATATAAAGGCTAGCTCTCAAAAGTAGGAATGTGCAAGAGGTAAACCCTGAGTTTTAAATCGGCTAACTATGTTTCCAGGTCGGTTCTAAACACTACCATAATTTCTAGAGAAAAAAAACACTATGTAACGGCATTTAAGCATGGTGAAAATGTTAAACATATGAAATGACGCAATGGACAACTTTAATTTTATTTATAACTAAAATGAAAAACAATTCGACTATTTGCGTAATTAAAGCAAAAATTGAAATTAAATTTATTTTAAAATTAAATTTTCAGCCATCAAGTTCTTTGAGTTCTACACAAATAAGGATGCATTGAAAACAATGACTATCCTGCACATCCTTTCAATCACTCATCAGAATGAGTTTACCTTTTTTCATTCATTATTTTATCAGTCTTTCAAATCAATAATATTTTATAAATATTGACAATTATATCATTAAAGTCGAGAAACAATTCTTTTGTAATCTTAACATTCAATTTTGAATACTTATGTTTGCTTTCAAAGTGGATATCACTATTAAAAAAGACTATTTTCTATTTATTTCCTCGAACTTTGCAATCATTTAATTAATATCTAAAAAGTTATCGTTTTTCCAATTATATGATAGAATTGATTAATAAAACTCATATTTTCTCAGAAAAGTTAGTCAACGAAAATGTGTTGAAATGAAATACTACAGTAGTTTCAAATACAAATCATATAATCAGTTCGTAAACAAGTTTTTAATTGAATGCAAATAAAAAACATTTTAGATATAAAAATGGATAAAAAGTTAGTCAAATATTTTTATATCAATTTATTTCATATGAATATATTTGCTGTCATTTCAGGTCTGAATAAAATATTGAAATTGTTTTGATTTGAATATTAAAATAAATTCATTTATTCACAGCTCATATGTTTGAAAGCCCTGATTATCCAATATTTTCTCCGACATTATATCCATTAGTTTCCAGGGACTGGACCTATGACTTGCCATACGACTGGTCATTACCCACATATCAATATAATCCATTTTATAATAGACTGCATCATAAATGTGCGCATAGACCATATAACCCGGTCCGATTTCACAGACCATTCCTATTCGATTATTGGTCGGAACTGCCGAACTTTGAGTCCGAGACAATTGAAGAACTAAACGAAAGTTTTGATAAAAATGTTTTGACAATCGGAACACCATTTCCTTTGAGGAGGAAATGCAAACCCAAACCCAAACCCAAACCTAAGCCAAAGCATTGCTCGACAATATTCAGACCAAAGACTAGAATTGATTCAAAACAAGTCCAATTAGACAATCAGTCTACCAGCACATTGACTTCATTAGACGTCCCTGATACCTCCACGACCATAGGCACGTCCAGTTTCAGTACTGAAGTCATGGAAGCGAACGACAGAGAAGAGGATAATATAAGACAACATTTCCCAGCGATTGATGAGAAATATGAAACCAAACCAACGAATAATAGCAATGAAAGCACTGAACAAAATGTTACAGAAAATACTGACAACTACTCTATGAATACGAAAACGTATTTATCAACACTGAACTCAACTCCCACTCTACCCACACCTTCGCCAGCAATAAAGTCATCCAATTATTCTTCTACTCATTTATCAACTCCACCGTCGATGACAATACACTTGTTGTCCATACTATTTGGCCACAGAATTATTATAATCAGAAATGAACCTGCTAATGTTTCAGGTGTGCAAGCAACTAGTCTACCTGTCTCAACCAGTCTACCTGTCTCAACTAGTCTACCTGTCTCAACTAATCTACCTGTCTCAACTAATCTACCTGTCTCAACTAGTCTACCTGTCTCAACTAGTCTACCTGTCTCAACTAGTCTACCTGTCTCATCTAGTCTACCTGTCTCAACTATTTCACCTGTCTCAACCTTCAAGTCTACCAAACATATGAGGGAATCGACCAAAAGTGCTACAAATATGTTAGCCTACCCTGATACTTATGTAAAAGAACCGCCACTAGAACCAGAGACTATTTATTATCAATTGACAACAGAAACCGTCACTTTAGGGCCAATCACTCCGATTGACATAGAATTGTTTGAAAATGATGAGTCGAATGAAATTTAAACCAGGATACTATTGAGGACTGCCTGACAACATATGATTTTATATACTAATGAATTGTATGAAAACAATGAATCAAAAGGTTATTTTGCATAACATTTCCAATAAAATCAAACCCTATTATGATTAGCACAGTTCGAGCCAAAGCCAAACCTGAACTTAAAGCACAAATAACTGTATCAAAGAATCTGTTTTTAAACAAATGGCAATCATAGCCAACACTTCACTCCAATAAAGTCTATTTAAATTTTATTTAGAAATTCTTTAATAATTATAAACAAAAATAAAAATCAAATAAATTTCTCTTTAATTATACAAATGACTAATCAATTGCATTATAATCTGCTAAATGTGATCAATAGAAAGGTGAGACTAGAAAATGTTGATTTGTGCCCATATGCTACGAGTGCTCTGCAGACGAATTGTATATAAATAATTATTTTGACATTTTTGACAACGATATGAAAATTGTATACAAAAATATTTAAACTTGAATATTGAGAAAAATGAAAAAGAAATGCGAATCTTCACAATTCAGCTAATCTTCTGTGCTCTCCAGTCGAGTGAGTTTGCCTTTAATCCAGAATTCATTTATTTATATTCATTACAATTATTGTCTGAATCAGTCAAAGGTATCGCTCGACCAAACTTTGACGAGACTCTCGAGGAATCGATGACTGGCGGCGTGTCTTATATACCCAGTATATCTGTGCAAATAGACAAACCATTTATTGATAATTACAGAAAAGAAGGAAATTATCGAAGATTTAATAATCAGAGACAAAGACCGCTAAATAACCGACACTTTCCTTATCGTTATCGTTATAATCGGAACCCAATCAACAAATTTCGTAATACTTATGCAATTAAACCAAGAATTATACCAAAGGTAAGAAATGATTCAATGGTTCAATGGATGAAATTTAACATAAAAATGAGTTCTTTTGATCTCAGGTTATAAACAATTTCAGAAGATTTAAGACAAATAATAAAATACTGAATAGAAAACCGATAATTAGACCAAAATATGTATCAATAAAGTCCAGTCAGAAATCAACATTAATTCCGGAAACAATTGAAGAACAGAATATAGATTTACAGCAAAAGAATACTAAGACTACGCCCGCTATTAAGAAGACATCGAAAAAACACAAAAATACCGAATATTTGAACAAAGATAATGTGCCCAAAGTTCAGAAGAGATCGGATCCAAAAAATTCAAAATCAAATACAAATTCAAAAAAATCAAAATCAAATACAAATCCAAAAAAATCAAAATCCAATACAAATTCAAAAAAATCAAAATCAAATACAAATCCAAAAAAATCAAAATCAAATACAAATCCAAAAAAATCAAAATCCAATACAAATTCAAAATCAAATACAAACAAAAGTCAAACAAAATCAAAATCTAATAATGAAAATGACCAGGAGAGAAAAAGCACCGAAAATATTGAAAGCACATCCGAACCTATGAAATCAATGCAGCCCAAGTCACACCCACAACATTTTCCTGAAGTTCGGATAGAAATTACTGATAGAAAGCCAACGAATAAAATGAAGAATATTTCCAAACCAAGTGTTGAGAAAAACAATAAAACAAATGAATTAATAAAAAATAAATTTCAGAAGAGGTCGGATCCAAAAAATTCAAAATCAAATTCAAACCCAGAAACTAAAAGCAATAAAACAAAAGAGAAATCAAAGAAAAACAATGATATAGTGAACACATGTATACAAACAACAGAAGTTCGGAAACTGTTTACAAAATTAATTCAAAATCTGATTTCTGACAATCATATTAAGGATAATATATCCGAAGATATTATTTCTTATTATTTAAATGATTTGCTGAATAGAAAAAAAGGAAAATTCAAGCGAACAGTAAAAATGCCGGAAATGACAACAGCTGTAGGAATGGCTGAAAAAAGTATAACAGAATCGGATCTATCATTGAATAGAAATAATAATAATGAGATGAGAACTGAAAATAACGAAAAATATGTAAAAAGTCAAACAAAATCTAATAATGACTATAAAAACGAGAGAAAAAGCACCGGAAGTATTGAAAACTCATCCGAACCTATGATTTCAAAGCACCAAGACCAATCCAAGCCAAAAGTTCAGAAAAACAATGAAGAAAATAAATTAATGAAAAATAAATTTGTTTCGGAAACAATTGAAACGAAGCCCCAATCGGAAGCGGAAACTACAGAAACAGAACCGAAATCTCAATCGGAGGCGGAAATAGAATCAAAAACGGAAACAACAGAAAGAGAAACGAATCCTGAAATCCTGAAGAAGAATCTTGCAGAATTACTCAGACAAACTGAATCGGATATTGAATCTACAGAAGTAGAAACGGAAGAATCTGAAAAGGATGTGGGTACTACGGATTTAGAAGCAAAACCGATTCATTTAGATTCGGAAAATAAAGATTTGGAAACGAGTTCTAACGATTTGAATGAAAAATCGTCTGAATTGGAATCGGATTTATTATTCACAGAATTAATAATGAATTCACCGGAAATGTATGAGAAGTCAGATATAGATATAAAGTCTTCGAAATCTACTTTCGATAAAACAGTAATAGACGTGAATTCTTTGCAGTTGAATACAGAATCAAGAACCAATTCTTCCGGGTTAAATAATGTACCCGAACATTCTACTGAATTTGTCGAAATGACAGATTCTGAACAAAATTCTTCAGATATTATGTCCACAAAGTTATTGAAGAATTTGGATTCGGAAACAACAGAATTAAAATCGGATTTTTTGAAATCAGATTCAGAATCTACAGACCCGGAAGAATCTGAATTGGATGTGGGTACTACGGATTTAGAGGCAAACCCAAATCATTTAATCATTAAACCGAAATCTAAAGCGGAAGTGGAAACAACAGAAACAGAATCGAAATCTGAAGCGGAAGTGGAAACAACAGAAACAGAATCGAAATCTGAAGCGGAAGTGGAAGCAACAGAAACAGAATCGAAATTTGAAGCGGAAGTGGAAGCAACAGAAACAGAATCGAAATCTGAAGCCGAAGTGGAAGCAGCAGAAACAGAATCGAAATCTGAAGCGGAAGTGGAAGCAACAGAAACAGAATCGAAATTTGAAGCGGAAGTGGAAGCA